>JAJJLU010000400.1:0-53134 GCA_023807065.1 Isotricha intestinalis
ATTGGATTAATAAATTAAATGAAAAATCAGTTTATTATAATTATTGTTTAAATATTATGCATAATTATAATCTTCAATCTTTTGAAGAATTAAAAAAACTTTTAAATAATAATAAATATTTAAATTATTTTGTTAAATTTAATTTATTATTTAATATAGTTTATATATTTTTAATTTATTTAAAAATTAATATTTATTTTTTTGATGGATATTCAGAACATAAAATTTTTTTCATTCCATAAACAAAATTTTCATTTCTTCTATTTTTAGCGAAAAATTTATCTAAAACTTTTTTTAATTCTTCAAAAGAATGAATATTATAATTATGCATAATATTTAAACAATAATTATAATAAACTGATTTTTCATTTAATTTATTAATCCAATGAAATAAATTTTCACTATTAAAATTTTTATCAATATGTTGTTCAAATAAATTTTTTAATTCTAAAAACAATTCTTCATATTTTTTATATTCATATATTTTATTAATAATATCATCATTATTTTTAATATTTAATATTTTTTTAATTTGTTCTAATATTAATTTATTTTTATCTTGATTTTTTTCTTTTTCTAAAAAATTTTGATTAACATATTTTTCATTATATTTATTTAAAACTTGAGAATTATAATCATAACTATTATTTCTACAAGAATCATTTTTTAATTTAAATTGATAAGGATTTAATCTTTGTCTTTGATAAGCAGAATTTATTCTTGGAGATTTTTGATTATAACTTTGACTATATTTAGATAAAGTATTTCTTGTATTTTTAACTACTTTTTTTATATTATTATCTATTTTTGGAGAATCTAAAATTTGATAATTTGTTTTTTCTCTTTTTTTTTTATATTCTGAAATATCTAAAACACAATTTTTTTGCTTTTGACTATTATTATTTTTTATATTTTTATATATTTCTTTATAATTATTAAACATTATTTCTTTAGAATTATTATTATCACTAATATTATATTCTTCCTTTATTTTTGGCTTTTGAAAAATTTCAAAAGTATTATTTTTTGAATTATCTGTTTGATAAGAACTTTCATTTTTTTCTCTTAAACTTATTGAAGCCCGATAATTTTGATATTTTTTATAAAGATAACCTTTATCATTTAAATTATTATTATTAATTGTATTCTTATTAATTGAAGAATTTAACATACATCTATTATTATTTGAATTATATTTTAAAGATGATTGATTTTTAAAATAATTTCCTTTTATGCTTGTTTTATTATAATTTTCTATTTCTTTATTGTTTGAAAAAAATTCTTGTAAATTATATGATTTAAGACTTAATGTACTATAATTTTTAGTCAAATTTTTTTTGGGATATTCCATATTATTTAGATAATATTGTTTATTTAAAGTTATTGAATCTTGATTTCTATAATTTAATTTATTTTTATAATTTGAATTATTTATATTTTCTTTATTACAATTTTTAGAATCTGAAGTATCTTTAGTTGAATTATAATGTTCTTCTTTTTTTTTATTATTGAAACTTTTTTTTTTTGAATTATTTTTTGAAAGTGTATTAATACTTTCAACAATAGAATATATTGTTTTATGATTTTTTGATTTTACACAATCAATATTATTTCTTATTTCTAAGATATCTCTTTCCATTTTTGTTACTTTATTATCAAAAGAATCCATTTTTAAAATTTAAATTTTAAATTAATTATTTTATATATAAAAAATTTTTATCTTTAATTTAATTATTTATTAATTATGAAAGGATATTATTTAATTTCTCTTTTATTAATATCTTTTTCTTTTCAAGAAGATGAATTAGTTTTAAATAATAAACCTATTTCAAATATTTTAAATTTAGAAGAAACAATATGTTATAAAATAAAATATAATGAATCATATTCAAATATTTATTTAAATATAATTTCAAAAACTAAAAATGTTTTTTTATATTATAATAATTTTTCAGATTCTTCATTAATAATACAATCGACTTTTAAACAAATAGAAATTAATCAAGATGTAATTTCTAGTATAAAAAGTATTTGTTTTAAATCTTCAGATGATAATATTTTGGTGTATGAAATTCAATTAATTTCTCACTCAAATGTATCTTATTTTAATATTAAAGATAATATTCTTTATACTTTAAAATCAAATAAAGGAGAAATAATATCATATAAATCAAATAATATTCATAGTTTAAAAGCTTTAGTTAGAAAATTAAATGGGGAAATTAATGTTAAATTAAATTGTATAAAGAATGATAATTGTGATAATGAAAATTATACTTTAATAACAAAAGAAAATTATTTTTTTCCTAAAATAAATCCAAAAGAAAATTTAATTTCAATTGAATGTATAAATGAAAATTCATGTGAATATTCAATTATTTATTATTCAATTTTTGATGAACAAATACAATTAGATGAAAATTTTGATTTATATAATATAATTTCTGATAATAAAACAGATTTATATAATATTTATTTAAATGATAATTTAACTGAAAATATGTATCTTTTTGTTTATTCTTTTATGAATGATACTAAAATTAATATTGAGAATAATAAAGAAATAAATGTTGTTTCTTATTATTTTGATAATGTGAAAATTTTTGAATTTAATAGAGCTTTTAAATATAATAATTCATTAATGGGCAATTATAATATTTCCATTAGTTCTAATGGTAAATGTATTTATTCAATTTATTATATTACAAAATTTAAAAATTTAAATAATAAACTTTTATTTAAAGATTATCCTGTTTTATCATTTGTTCCTTTTGATAAAGAAAAAGAAATTTTTGAATATGATTTTAATAATGAAGTATATAAAAAAGGATATAAAATTATGTTTCAATCTATTAATTGCAATATTGATATTAAAAGTAAAAATAAAATAAATAAATTATCAAATGATACTTATGAACTTCCCATTACTCATTCAATATATAATACTTCTTTAATATTTTCTATATCTATTAATAATATGGAAAGAAATTCTTTTTTTTATAATGAAAAATGTTTTTTTTATACTAAATTTATTAATGTTGAAAAATCAGAAATTTTATTATCATCATCAAATTTATTTAAAGTAAATTTAAATGAAAATTTTAATAATATACAATTGAATTATAAATATGATATTTTAAATGAAAATATCATTTCATATTTTAAATTTAATGAAAATAAATTATTTATTGAAGTACTGCAAGATGATCAAATTATTAAAAAAAAGATAATTAATGAAGATTCTATAATAACAATTAAAAAAGAAGAAATAAATGAAAAAGAAAATCCTATTAATATCATTTTTAATATTGAAGGTCATTTTAATTCAAATAGAAAATCATTATTTTTTGAAACTTCATTATCATATTTAAATTTAAATAAACCAAAATATTTATCAAGAAATGAATATAAAGATATTTATATTTATCCAAATGAAGAACTTAATTTTTATTCTGAATTAGGAAAGAATGAATTTGGAGAAATTATATTTGATCTTATGAATTATAATAATTATTCAATAAATGCTAAAATATATAGAAAAACTTATAATTCTTCAGAAGAAATTTTTAAATATTTTGAAAATAAATTTAATGATAATAAAGTAATAAATTTATATTATGATAAAATTAAAAGTTTAATTCAAATAAATCCTTTTGATACTGAATTTTGTAGTATTGGTTGTGAATTATTACTTTCAATTAAATCAAATAATTTAAAGTTAAATAAATTTTCTATGGTTTTTAAAACTAATCAAGGTAATCAAAAACCTATTATTATTAAAGAAAATCAATATATTTTTGGTAATATTGATTCTTTTTATTTAAATGAAAAATCTGAAATTTTTCTATATTATTTAAAAGAAGATAATTTTGATTTTGAAATTAAATGTCAATTATGTGAAATTAATATTCTTGATCAATATTATTCAGTTTTATCAAATCATAGTTTTTCAGGAGATAAAAAAATTATTCATTTTCAATTTGATAATAATATTTTTTCAAATGAATTTATTTTTATTCAATTAAGAAATATAAGGACTGAATATTATTTAGATTCTTTTTATAATTTTAGAATTATTAAAAAAAAAAATTTAAATTCTTTTATTGAATTTCATCCTTATAAAGATACTATTTGTAAAATAAAAAATGAAAATTCAAATTTATGTTTATTTATATTATCAAAAGATGAATTAAAATATTATGAAGAAGATTTAAATTTATATTATGTTATTTATGATCATAATCAAACAAATAAATTATATATTAAAAATATTGAATATGATTTTTCAAGTCTTCCAAATATTAAAGATAATTTAGATAATTTTATTTCATTCTTTAATAATTTAAATTCATTAAAAAATGAAAATGGAAAATTATTAAATTTTAAAATTAAAAAAAATGTTAACCAAATTATTATTGTTTATTCTGAACAAATAGGAAATATATATTTAACAAATACATTAAAAAATATTAATGAAGCAAAAGATTTAATTTTATCTCCTTATTATTCAATGATTATGAAATTAGATAATTATAATAAATTAAAAGAAAATTCAATAGAAGAAATAAATAAAAGAATAATATCATTAAATAAAGAAATTATTTTTGATGATAATCAATTGAATGATAATGCAAATATAATTGAATATTATTTTCCTAATACAAATAAATTAAAAGAAATTGTTCAAGATGAATTAGAATATATAACCTTTGGAAATTCTCTTGAATTATATACAAGAGTTGATATTAAATATGAAATAAATAATGAAAATGAAATTAATCAAGATTATATATTTTATATTTCTTTATATTCAATTTCAGAATATGATAATTATTATTATAATATTAAATCAAAACATACTTTTTCTTTAAAAGCTTTTTTCGTTGATGAAGATTATATTAATAAAAAACAAAATTTAAATAGTTTAAATGCATTTCCTTTTTCGATTGAATTAGAAGGTAAATTTGATGAAAATTTATTATTAGGATATTTAAAAATTTCAAATAATAATTTAAAATATGCAAAAGATAATAATTTAAGATATTTATATTTTCAATTAAATCAAAATGAAGAAAATTATCATTTATATAATGAAATAAAAGGAAAAGTTATTTTTCATTCAAATAATTTATCAAAAATATTTTTCCCTTCAAATATGTATTTTATTGATAATACTTTAAATTATAATAAAAATGAAAAATTAATGTATCATTTTTATAATGAAGATAATAGTATTATTTCATATATGAAAATAGAATTTATTCCTAAAGGAAATAATTATAATTTATCTTTTTATTCTGATGAAGAAATAAATGAAAAACCAGAAAAATTTAATTTAAATAAATCTTCTGATAATTTTAAAATTGAAGGTCCATTTATTGAATTTGGAAAAATAATTTATTATATTGAATTATCAAGAAATTATAAATCTGTTTATACTTTAATTTCATATAATAAAGATTTTGAATATATTTTAAATTATCAAATTTTTATTAATAAAGATGATTATAATAAATATAATAAATTGTCTGATCAAGATTTTATTTTAGTTAAAACTCAATTTTCAAATTATTCTTTAAAAATACCAAAATTAAATATTTCAAATAAAGAAGTCAATGTTGAATATTATTTATATAATAATTACAATGATAATTATTCTTTATCTTATTATAATTTAAATTATGAAAATAATTTTATTATTATAAAAAAAAAAAATAAAACAAAAGATTATACAAAATATCAAATTTTAGGAAAAATAATTGAAAATGAGAATATATATTATCAAATTTATACTTTTGTTAATCAAAAAGTTTCTTCTAATATTTTATTTGATTATTCAAAAAAAATAAACGATGATAATAAAGAAGAAGAAAAAGAAGAAAAAGAAGATAAAGAAGATAAAGAAGAAAAAGAAGAAAAAGAAGAAAAAGAAGAAAAAGAAGAAAAAGAAGAAAAAGAAGAAAAAGAAGAAAAAGAAGAAGAAAATAAAATTCCTGAAAATAATGAAGAAGAAAATAACAATTCAATAAATAATGAAAATGATGAAAATATAAATGATATAAAAAAAGATAATTCCCAAACATTATTCTTTATATATATTCTTCTTTTAATAATATTTATAATAATAATATTTATCATTTTCCTATTCAAAAAATATAAAAAAACAAAAGGATTTATTAAATTAGAAAGTGAAACAAATATTGCTTAATCTCCTTACCCTAATAATTAAATTTAATAAATAATAAAATAAATATAAATATAATTTAAAAAATTTAAATATTAATTCTAATTTTTTTTTTTAATTATTTAATTAAAATAGATATGAGTTATTTATTTTTTAATAAAATTAATTGAACAAAATTCATTAATTAAATATTATATTCAGATTTTAATAATTAAAAAATCCTTAAAGGTGATATATAATGAATTAATTTTTAAAAAAAATAATATGACAAATGTTTTTAACATTCCTTATTCTTTAAACAATCAAAACAACAACAATAACAACAATTATGAGAACAACAATTATAATAATAACAATAATATATTGATAAATAATTCATTATCAAATAATAAAAATATAATATCATTAATAAATTCATCAATAATAATTAAATTACATGAACATCCATTAATATATTGTGTTACAAAAGATAGAAATCAAAAAGGATGGAGTTGTAATATTTGTAAAACTAATAATAATTATAATACTCCTTCTTTTTATTGTGTTTTTTGTGATTTTGATTTATGTAAAAGTTGCTTTGGTAAAATGAAAATAGATGAAATATTTTTATATGATTATAATTCAAATAAATTTAATAATCTTCAATCAAATAATAATTTGAATTGGCAAATAAAAATTCCTGTTCATAATCATTCATTATCATTAATTAAAAGAGAAAATAAAAGTAATAATTTAATATGTAATAATTGTTTAATTTTTTTGAATAATAATGATATTACTTATTATTGTTCTTTATGTAATTTTAATTTATGTGTTAATTGTGTTTCAAAAATGAATATATTAAAAAATAATATTGTTCCTAATCAAAATAAAATAAATGAATATTTTCAAATTAAATCTTTTAATATTTTAAATGAGGAATATTTAAAAAAAAATTTAATATATTCTCCTTTATCAATTTATTTTTTATTTTGTTTAATTGGAAATGGAGCAAGTGATATAACATTAAATAAAATAAAAGAAGTTTTTTCAATTAATGATTTACAAATAGAAAATAATATAAATGTTGAATTTTTAAATTCAATTAATAATAATTCTTATTTTGATTTAACTAATGCAATTTATTCTCCTTTTTCTTTTTTATTTCCATTTCCTTTATATATATCAAAATATAAATCAAAATATTCTCAAAATATTTTTGAAATTAATAATTATATTCAAGAAAAAACAAAAAATCAAATTTTTAATTATTTAGATAATTCATTTAGAAAAAAAAATTTACTTTAACTAATCAATTAACAAATTTTACAAATTCAAATGGAATGACAAAATTAATTCAAATGATGAATTGTAAGATAAATTTAAATATTATAATGATATTTCTATTGAAATTATTCAAATTCCTTTTTTTAATAATGATTTATCTGCTTTAATTTTACTTCCAAATAAAAATTATTCCATTGATATAATATTTGCAAAATTAAATTAAAATATTTTAAATAAATATAAACTATTATTAAATAAAATAAATAATAAAAAATATCTTCAATTTTTTAAAAATTTATATAAGAATTTAATGCTCTATTTAAGTCTGAAACCACGAATAGGAATTAAAAATAAATAAGCTAAAAAATAATAAAAGAAAAGGAGATTTTGTTTTTATGACAATAAATTAATTTGAAGTAAATTTGATTAATACGGGTAATGATGTTTCATTAAATTTCAAGAAATCGTTTGTAAATGTTAATAAATAATTTAAAAAAATGTTGAATTATTATATTAGATATTATTGATCGATCAATATGTAGATATTAATAATGCTTTTAAAAATTTATTATTCAATGAAAAAATTTTTTAATTCAAAAATTTGAGAATTAAATATAAAAATATTATTAATATAACAAAAAAGTTTAAATTATAAATGATTCATTATTGGAAAACTTAAATATATTCAATTAAATTATAATATTAATTAATATTAGATGTCGTAAATATATTATTATTAATGATTCTGAAAAAAGTAAACAAACAACATAATCTTTTTCATATATAATATATGTTTTCTAAAACAAAAAGAATTAAAAGTAAATTAAAATAATTTTAATATATATGGATTATCCTTTAACAATCTTCCACTTAAATTTCAAATAATAAGAAAATTTAAATCGTATATTATAAAAATATTAATTTCACTCAATAAATCAATTAATAGAGTAAACTATTTTAAGCTATAATTAAGAGGAACAAATCAAGGTAAAATGAGAATGGAATAAATTTGTGAAAAACTTGAGCAACATTAAATATTTAAAACAATAAATTAATATTTATTCATTAAATTAAAGATTATTTATAAAAAAACATCAAAAAAATATTATAAAAATAATGTTTATAATTACTTTACATTATTAATATAAAAATTAATTGATGGAATTTGAAAAAAAGGAAAAAATTAAATGTCCAAAATGTTTAGGCTTTAATACTATTAAAATAGTATATGGATATCCTACTCAACAGAAAAAAGAAGCAAAAGAAAGAGGAGAAATTGAATTAGGTGGATGTGTCATAATGGGATTTCAACCAAATAGAAAATGTTTAGATTGTCAAACAACATTTATAACTGGAAAAAATATTATTATTTAATAAATCATAACAAGATATTAAAAACTTAAATTTTAAATTAGATAATAATTGAATTATTTGAAACTTTTATTTAAATTAGATTTTTACTTATTATATTTTCATTTTTTCTGCAAAAATACGGTGATATAATTTAATTAATAAATATAGAGATAAATTTATTGATAAATATAAAGGAATTAAAAAGAAGTTTTACATTTGAATTTTATAAAAAAAATATATAAATTATTTTTAAAGTATTTTTCTTTTTCTAAAACTTTTAAAAATCTTTTAATTTAATTCATTCAATTTTTATTTTTGATGTATATTGATTAAAACAAATATAAAAAATGATAATGATAAATGATTATTAATATAATATAAAGTTATTATTAAATTTAAATTATTATAATCAATTATTTTTTTTTCAAATCTAATTTCATTAAAAAAATAAATTAAAAATTTATAATTTATATATAAAACATATAAGTTAAATATCTATATTATAAAATCAAAATGTTATATAAATATTTTTAATTTTTAATAAATAATAAATTATTATATTATTTTATTTTAAATAAATAATAAAATTATTATTGATTATATTAACATGTCAAATGTTGATATGGATTTTATAAAATTTGTAAAAAGAAAAAAACATGCTAAAAAAAAAGAAAGTTCAGATGAAGAAGATAATAGAGAAGATATTTTATTAGGAAAGAAACATGAAAATGAGCCTTTTAATAATATTAAACCTAATAAAATTCAAAAAGATGATGAAAAAAGTTCATTATATGAATATTTGACAAAAAATAAGGGAAAAATTGTGAATGAAAAAATAATTAAAAAACCAAAAAATAAAATTAAAAAAGATTATAGTAGTGAAGATGAAAAAGAAAAAAAATTAAGTAGTGAAGAAGATTATGAATCTGAAAGTGATGATTATGCTGAAGAAAAATTAAATCATTATATAGGAAATAAATTTAAGGATGATGATGAAAATGAAATGAAAGAAACTTTAAATGAAATAAAAAGAAAAATTAAAAGAGAGAATATTAATAAAGAAGAATATGAAAAAGAAAAAGAAAAAGAAGAAGAAGAAGAAAAAGAAGAAGAAGAAGAAGAAGAAAAAGAAGAAAAAGAAGAAGAAGAAGAAGAAGAAAAAGAAGAAAAAGAAGAAGAAGAAGAAGAAGAAAATAATGAAGAAGAAGAAAAGAAGGAGAAGAAGAAGAAGAAGAAAATGATGAAGAAGACAATTAAAAAAAATAAATAATAAAAATATTAAAAGAAAGAAAAAAGTATTTAAAAGATTTTTTATATAATTAAAATTAAAAAAATAAAATAATATTCGAATTGGGGTTGATTTTTAATTTAATTTTCTTTAAAAAATTCATTTAAAATTTTAGCAGCAAACATTGAATTATTTTTTGATTTACAATCCAAAGAAATTTTTTCTAATTTTGTTCTTACTTCTTTTCTTTCAAATTGTATTTTCATAGCATTATATTTCCCAAATAAATTTCCATATTCTAATAAAATTTTAATTCCTTTTAAAACATATTGAATTATTTCTTCAGAATTTTTTATTTCTTTTTCATCAAGACAATAAGAATAAAAATCTTCAATATGATCAACAGTTAACTCAGTTTTAACTTTAGTATTAGGATATTCAAGAACTTTTTCTAAAATTTCTAATATATTACATTTATATTTTTGGGATTCTGGTAATTTATATAAATCCATTAGAGACCTTACAATATAAACTTTTCTTGTCATTGAATCTATAATATCTGAATCATCACAAGAAGTAAAATTATATAATAAAGTCAAAATTAATGAAAAAATTTTCCCTTTTTTTATTATTTTTGGATTTTGATGAAATAAATTGAAAATAAAATTTATGTATTCTAAAATATTACATGTTATCATTTTTTCACATTCAAAATCTGATAATACTGAAATATTAACTAAAATTGAAAATATATCTTCAATAATAATAAAATCAATATTATCATAACTTTTTTTTTGTTCATCAATTAAGTTATATAAATAATGAGATAAAAATTTAGAAATATCTGATTTTTTTAATACTGATTTAAATTTTTTATTATATTCATGATTTTCTGAAAACTTTGGATTATTAACGTAATTTTCAAGAATTAATTTAAAAGTATTTATAGATTCTTTAAAAAGATAAATATTATAAGTAATATTAGTACATTTTATAATAAATTGAATAAGTTTAAATATTTTTGATTCATTTTCAAATAATTTATCAGTTTCAATACTTGAAAAAAATAAACAACCAAATAAACAAATATAAATAGGTAAAATATCAATATTTTTTTTAATATCATTTATAGAATTTTCTAATTCATTTACTATAAAATCTGATAAATTTGAACATTTATTCAATAATTTTTGAATTTGTTCTTCTGTTCCTGATAATAAATGAAGAATACACCATAAATATTTCTTTTTTAAAGAAATATCGTTTGTTTCTTTTGCAAATTTAAAAATTATTTCAGATTTTTCAAGTAAAATTTCAATGTAATCATTTAAATTATAAGTTAAATAAATAAATATTTCAAGTATAGTATATATTATTTGTTTATCTTGATTAGGAATACAAATTAAATTATAAAGAAAATCAATTACTTTCTTATTTATTATATTTATCATATTTATTTCTTTGGCGGTTTTTTCGTCTTGAGTAAAAGTAAAATTTCTGATATGATATAATGAAAATTTTAATATTTCTTGATCTGAACTTATTAACATCATTAAAAGAAGATTTAATTTTTGAATTTGATCACTTGTATTATTAAATTGATTAACTAAATTATTTGAAGATATATTTAAAGCATTAATATTTATTGAGTAATTTTTACTTTGTTCATTATCCATTATTAATTTTAATCTATTTGTTAAATGTGATTTATTTATTTTTTGTTTTCTTAATGTTAATAAAACTTTTTCACGTATGTTTGAAAGGGGAATATTTTTTATTTTTTCTGAATTAAGGTTAATTGACTCTTCTTTCATTTTTAAACTTTTAATATTTAAAATTTAAATTATTGAATGTAAATATATATTCAGTAAAGGAAATAATTAATTAATTACATATAAATTAATTATTTATATTGTGAAATAAAAAAAAAATAAATCAAATCTTCCATAAACTAAAATTATAAATAGATTATAATTAATATATTTTGCTTGTCATCTTCTTTTATAAAATCAATTGGTTCCTTCTAATGATAAATCATATTTATATTGTTCAATTGATTAATGAACATTTCCTTCAATATAAAAATATTTTCAAACTTCTTTTAATTTTTTTTCTATAATCAGTATCACATATTTTTAAATTCAATGATTCAGATTCTTTCAACTCATATTCTCTATTTTGAAAAAATCCAATTCTTCTTTTGATATTTTTTAGTCATTCCATCAGAATTTAATTTTAGTTCTTAAAAACTATTATTTTTATTCTATAATTTTTCATAAAAAATATTACTATCAAATTTTTAACAATGTTTTATTAAATAATATATTTAAAACATAGTTTTTTTAAATAAAATTAAACAAAATTAAAATTTTTTTGTTAATATAGAGCAATTAAATGGAAAACCAGGATTAGTTTTAAATTCATTAACATCACCATTATGTTCAATAATAGGTTGAATAATATCATTAGATTCAACTTTAATAAAACTACTTTCAATATCATTATTTAAATCAAAAGTAAACTTTTCAATATAATTTTCAATAGCAGTTTTTTCATTGTTAAATTTAAAATCTTTAACAAATCCACCAACAGCATAAAAATCACCATTAAGCATAAAACAATGAAAATTACTTCTATTAGTATTAAGTTTACCTAAATTTTGAATAGTTTTTTCAGAAGGATTTAATTCAAATAAACCATTAAGCATATGTTCTCCATTTGTTCCTCCACAAATAATAATAGTATCTTCATTAGGATATAATGTAGAACAAGCAAGAGGAAGATTAGATATATTATTTAAATTTAATGAAATATTTAACCATTTCGATTCTAATATTTTTTCAAAATTAACTTCACATTTTGTTAATAAATTAGAAGAAAATTTACCATTTTGTTCATATCCACCATATAAATATATTTCATTGTTATTTATTAAACATAATGAAAAGTTAGCTCTTGATTCTAATAAATTTGGAAATTTTTCCCAAATTCCTTTTTTAATATCTAAATATTCACAAGATGATAAAAATTCACTTTCATTTTTACCTCCAATTACAATAATATATTTATTTCCTATATTAATTGAATTATGCATAAATCTTCTATTTTTCATATCTGGATATTTAAAATCTAATAAGCATTGTAATTCATTTTGATCATTTTTATTAATATTTAAAAGAAAAATTGTATTTGATGCTGATTTTAGTTTTGTATTATATCCTCCTGAAAAAAATAATACTTTAACTAATTGGCTGTTTTTATCTTGGTAAATTTCTGCTAATGATGATCTTTTTAATATTGAAAAATCAGTGTCAGGTAAATTAACATCATTTATTATAATATTACTCCATTTTTCTCCATTATATATAAAAATTGTCATACCTGCTATTATTAAAAGTTCATTGTCTTTATCATAAAATGTAAATTTTGGTACTTGAGTCATTTTTTATTTTAATTAATTATTTTCTTTTATTTAATTTTGATAAAAATGGAGCATTTTATTTTAATTAATTATTTAATTCATATTCAATCTTTTCTTTTTTGATATTTATATTCTTTTTTTCAAATATAAAATCTTTATTTTATTATTTTTTTATTATTTTTTACACATAAAAAAAATAAAATTTTTTATTTTTCATTAGCATTAAATATTTGATTTAAAAATGTTTTCAAATATTAATAATTAAAGATTATCACTTAATTAAATTAATAAATACAATATTATTTAATTATTTATTATTTTATTTTATTTTTTTTTTCGAAAGTTCCAATCATAAAGTATTATGTCTTAGATAGATAAATCTTTTATGATTTTTTAAATAAAAAAAAATATGAAAAAATAAAATATACAATTTTTCTATTTGAAACCTCCTTTTGAAAAACAAAGATTCTAAATAAAAATAAATTCCAAAAATCTAAAAATTAAATAATATAATATTATTTGATATCTATATAAACCAAAAACATTAAAAGAAAAATATAAAAAAATGAAAATTAAGAAGATCCTACAACTCATATTTCTTTTGAGTCTCTTCTCCTTAATTTTATCTCAAGAAGAAATTACAGTTAATGATGAACTTGACAGAAAAACTAAGATAGAAAATAAAGAAAAAAGATCAAAAAAATTTGATTATAAAATTTTTGTTAAAGACACTTATCGTAAATTTATAATTTTTAGAACATATGATAATAAACAAAATTATTATATGTCTCCAATGCATATTCTTTTTCATAATACTCAAATTCCAGATGAATCAAATTATGAAAGAGCAAGTGCAATTTATCATGAAAATATATTAGTTGTATATCAAGAAAGAACAAAAGAATTTTATATTTCTGTTGTTTGCCCTAGAGAATGTGATGGATATTTAACTTATTATGCAAGTGAGCATATTCATTTGAATATAAATGAACATTTTGAATTCTTTGGAGGAAATGATTATATCATTGCTTTTAAAAAAGAGAATATTTTAAGAGATGAAGGTATTCAACTTGTTTTACTTGGTCCTCAAGTTGATGTTGATCATAATTCAATGCAAATTTTTTATTATGATAAAAATACTCAAGAAAGAGTTAACACTGATGATTATCCTATGAAAGGTCTATTAATTAAAAATACTGAATTATCTTATGTTCTTCATGCTAATAGTACTAAATATGAAAATGCAGATAAATATATTTTTGTGAGCGTTAATGGACCAAGTGGCCATTTCATGAGATTTCAAAGTAGACATATTGGCTTTGGTAAATATTATGTTGGAGAACCTGCAATTTATTCTTTAAAATCAAAACCTTCAGATTATACAACTGAAGAATGTATTGAAATTATTGGAGCTAGACCTAGAATTGAATATCAATTTAGACTATTAACTACAACTTCACTTAAGTTAAGATTTAAAAATTCAGAAGAGAATGACATTGTTGGTTATTTACAAGATTATTATAAAAAATATACTGTAAATTCTGAAGGTGAAGTTAAAACTTTTTGCTTTGTTTCAAATGAAACTACTACTAAATTTATAAGATCTGAGCCTACTGATAAACAAGCTTTCTATTTCCAAATTGTTACTGTTGAAT
The DNA here is from genome assembly GCA_023807065.1 of Isotricha intestinalis. Classification (NCBI taxonomy): domain Eukaryota; phylum Ciliophora; class Litostomatea; order Vestibuliferida; family Isotrichidae; genus Isotricha; species Isotricha intestinalis. Next base: position 15,108 of record JAJJLU010000400.1, read on the forward strand.
CAAATACAATTGAATCTATGATAGAACCCTTATATGAAGGATTTAGATATTTTGATTTAATACCAACAGGACAATCTAGATTTTATAGACATGCAAGATGGACTAATTATAAAACTAACATTTATATTACTTCTAATGCAGGAACTTTAAATGCTTATCAAGTTGTATGTACTACTTTTCCTTATTGTTCCGATTTTTCCAAATATAAAAATGTTAAAAAATTAATTTATGGTTTTAGTGCTTTTGTTGCTTCTATTGATCCTAATTTAGAACATGCTTATGGTTCTCCTAAACAAGTTCTTCATGTTGTTACTTGTATGGAAGAGAATGGATGTTATGTTTCTGTTAGATTTATGGATCAAGAAGGATTGGTTTATTTAGGACAAAATCAAAATCACGCTAAATTTATTGAGTATAATGTAAAAGAAGATTATTTAATTCATTATACATCTTTTGAACAAAATAAACTTGAAATTAATTTAGATGTTTTTGCAGGAGATGTTGTTTTAGAATTTAATAATGAAGTTTTAAATAATTATCCTCATAAATATCTTTTCTTTGGAACTTCACAAAAATATATTTTTGATGGAAATAAACTTGTAGGAAAAAATATAACAGTGACTGTATCAGCAAGAAAAAATTCATTTTACGTTCTTTCACATAAAGCAGTAGCTCCAAATGAAGAAAGAAGTCGAATTGGTGAAAGTGGTTTACTTCTTCAAGCAATAAAAGGGGATAATACTGAATTTAGAAGATATTTCAATTTTTGGCATAATAGTCCTTCAAAAGATAATGCATTTTATGTAGTAAATTTCCTTCCTATAAATTGTGAAATTGATGTTTTCCATGATAATGAAAATCCAGAAGAACCAGATCTTAGAAAATTAAGTCCAAATTTCTTAGGACATTATGAAGATATTTTAACTGAATCAAATCCTGATTTTTATGAATTATCTCCAGTATATTATGTTAGATTTAATAAATTTAAGCATTTTATCCCAAAAGATAATTATTGTTTATTTTATGTAGGAGCTTCAGAATCTTCTAAAGAACTTCCTACTTTATTACGAGAAAATGCACCTTATTTTAGAACTTTATCAAATAAAGTTAGAAAAGCTTCTTTTGTTTGGCCTTATCCTTTCCCTTATAGAATAGGAGATGCAGATATCAAAATAAATTTAAGAAATGAAGTTAGAATAAAAATTAAAGTAACAATAAATAATGATACTGAAATTTCAACAAGAGTAATTTCAAGATCTTCTATATTTGAAATTCCTTCTTCTCAATTAGATCAATGTCAAGGAATTGTTGGATGCCCTATTTTAGTTGAATTAGAATTAGAAAATCCAGATACAAATGACAAAAAATATCCTATTGAAATTAGTATATCTAATACTAGAAAAACACCTTTCTTCCTTCAAAAAGGAATTTTTAGAAGAGCTGGAGTAAATGATAATTCAACTGATTATTATTATATTGATGTTGAAGCAGGAGAATCAGGAGAAATTATTTTAGATTTAAAAAGAGGAAGTGGATTTATGTTTGCTAAATTAGTTAAAAAAAATGCTTATTTGGATCCTAATCAAAATCCTAATGCATGGGCTCAAAAAGTCAATTTACCTACTGCAACTGATTATGATAAAAGAATTTCTTATGATCCATGTACTCAAAAAATAAAATATGATAGTAAATTAACTCTTGAATGTGAAAAAGGATGCTTTATTGTTTTTGGAGTTGCTACAAAAGATAATTTCACTGAATTCCAAAGTTTATTTAATTTTGAATATTCTATTATTGCAAGATATATTGAAAAAGGAGTAAATAATTTAGATAAAATAGCAGTTAATGTTCCAATAAATGAATTTATAGTTGGTGCTTTAGAAGATACTTATGAAAATGAATATTTTGATACATTTAAATTTGATTCAAATGAAAATTATAAAGGACTTGAAATAGAATTTAAAGCAGCAAAAGTTAATTTATATATATCATGGGAAACAGATTATTTACAAAAAGGATGTTTAATAAGTCCAGATGAAAATGTTCAAATAATTCGATTAAATCCAGGACAAACTTGTGGATCAAATACATTACCTCAATTATTTAATGGAGTTGAATTTAAATTATCAGCTTATACTTCAGAATTTGAAAAAGGAGTTTTTTCACCTTATTATTTCAGAATAAGACCAATTTATGAAGATAGACCTCATATAATTGAATTAGATTCAGATAAAGAAACAACTTGTACTACAGGAGATGATAATAAATGTTATTTTATGATTCCATTATATTCTTATGATGATGTTAGTACTTTAGTTCTTTATGCTGATACTGAAGGAGTAAATGATGTTGTTTTTTATGGTAGAACTGTTAAATCTGAAGCTTATGATTCTTGTAAAATTAAAAGTTGTTTTGAAGATTTTCTTGCTAGAGAAACTGATAAATCATCTAGTAATCAAGAAAATACGAAACATATTGAATTTAAAGCAATGGAATTTAGTAAAGATGATTATATTCTTGTTACTGTTAAATCATTAAGTGGAATTAAAAAAATTCCTGTTGCTTCATCATTTAAAACTTATGCTGACGCTACTTCTCCTACACATAATTATATTCAAGTATTATATATTCGTCCTGAGCATTCTCAATCTATTATATTAGATGAACATACTTTAAATATTACTGTTATTCATCTCAATGGAAAAGGAGAAATTCAAATGGATTCTAAATCTCATCAAATTGTAGCTGGAAATTCTCTTGTTTTGGAAACTCAAGGAAAAAAAGGAGAATTAAAAATAATAAATAAAGAACAAAATGATTTTATTATTGCACTCAAGTATAAATATTCTAGAGGAGCAGCTTCTGGAATATATAATCTTGTTATTGATGATGAAATAGGAAAATATCAAGAATTTGAATCTATAAATCCAACAATATATCAATTTAATGTTACTGTTAATACAAATAATAAATATACAATACTTAGAACATATGCAAATGAAGGTAATGAAGCAGGAATGCATATTTTATTTAGTTCTACAGAAATTCCAACAATTAAAAATTTTGAAAGAGCAAGCAATTTATATCTTGAAAACATTATGGTAATTAAAACAGATTATACAAAAAAATTTTATATTACTGTTTCATGTCCTGGAAATTGTAATGGAAGATTAACATATTACACAAGTAATAAAATTCATATTGGTTTAAATGAACATTTTGAATTCATTGGAGGCGGAGAAGCATATAATTTAGTTCTTAAAAGAGATTCAATTCCAAGGAATGAATATATTCAAGTTGTATTACTTGGACCTCAACTTGAACTTAAAAATGAATATATGCAAATTGGTGTAATGAATGAAGATGAAACATATTCAATTACAGAAATTTCTGATAAAGGAATTTTAATTAAAGATATGGAATTATCAAAAGTCATTAATCCTAATAAAGATGAATATTTAAAACATAAATATATTTATATTCGAGTATCTGGACCTCCAGGTCATTATATGAGATTTATGAATAGAAGAATCGGTCATGGAATATATAAAGCTGGAGATCCTGCAATGTATATTCTTAAAAATGATAAAAAAAATATGTTTGAAGAAGAATGTGTAACAATTGTAGGTAGAAAAAATATAATATATCAATTTAGATTAACAACAACATATGCACTTTCTTTAAGAATTAATGGTAATATTACTAAAAATATAGAAAATTATATGCAAGATTATATTACATATTATGCTTTAACAGAAAATTCTCAATCAAATTTATGTTTCAAATCACTTGAAAAAACTAAAATAAGAGGAAATGAAATAGAAACAACAAAACAAGCTTTTTATTTCCAAGTTATAATTGGTTCTGGAACAACCCTTGATTCAGTCATAGAACCTTTTTATGAAGGATGGACTTATTATGATCAATTATCACAACATGAAACCAGATTTTATAGACATGCAAAATGGACTAATCAAAAAACAAATACATATATTACTTCCAAATCTGGAGCACTTGAAGTTTATCAAGTTACTTGTACTACTTTCCCTTATTGTTGGTTTCTGAGTGATATGAAAAATGTTACTAAATTAATTTATGCTTTTAGTGCTTATGTTTCTTCTATTAATCCTAATGATGAAACTCATTATGGTGATGCTAATCAAGTTGTTCATCTTGTTTCTTGTTTAGATTCTTTGGGATGTGGTATTAATGTAAGATATTATTCACAAGTTGAATCTATTAAATTATTAGAATATGAAAATCATGCTAAATATATCATGAAAGGAGAAAAAGAAAATTATCAAATTGATACTGCTTCAATTGACTCTAAATATGAAAAAATTGAAATAAGTTTAGATATTTTCGCAGGAGATGTTACTATAGGTTTTCATGATCCTATATTAGAATATATGGCTGTTGACCATATCTTTTATGGTACTTCTGAAAAATATATTTATGATATTAAAGATATTAGAGAATTACAAATGAAATTCTCAATAAATGCTAATAAAAATTCATATTATGTTATTTCATATAGAAATATTGATTTAGGGAATGAAATAATTAAAATTGGTGAAAGTGGTTTATTATTCCAAGCAATGAAAGGTGAATTTGCAACAGTAAGACAATATCAGTTTTTCCATAATTGTGTAGACAAAAAAAATACCTCTTATGTAGTAAATTTCATTCCAGTAAATTGTGAAATTGAAGTAATTAATATAGATGAACAAAAAAGAAGAAAAGTTCTAATTCCAAATTCTTTAGGAATTTATGAATATATAATGTCCTTTGATTCAGATGAAGAATATAAAAATGTATTTCCATTATATGAATTAAGTTTCAAACAATTTAAAAGACAAAAACCAATTGATAATTATTGTTATTTCTATGTAGGAGCTTCTGAATCATCACAAGGAATTCCAACTTTATTAAGAGAAAATATTCCATATTCAAGAACATTATCTAAAAAAAATCCTTTAGCCTTCATGGTTTGGCCTTACCCATATATTGAAGGAGATGCGGAAATTAAAGTAAATATAGAAAGTGATTATAATATATCTTATGTTGTTCTAGTTAATAATGATATTCTTCCTGATAAAATTGGTTTCACTCGTTCTACTTTAATTGAACTTTCTGAAGGAACTTTAAAAGATTGTAAATATACTAATGGAGGTTGTCAAATATTATTTGGCTTATTATTAGAAACTGAATATATTAATACAGATGTTTCTGTTCCTGTTGAAGTTAGTTTAACAAATAAAAGAAAAACTCCTTCAATTCTTCAAAAAGGTGTTATGAGAAGAAGTGGTTCAAATGATAATTCTACTAATTATTATTATCTTGAAGTTCAAAGAGGTGAAGAAGGAGAAATTTTACTTGATTTTAAAAGAGGAAATGGTATTATGTTCGCTAAATTAGTTACTAAATCTAATGATTCCCCTGATTTTGATGCTTGGAGAGGTAAAGTTGTTTTACCTACTGAAAAAGATCATGATCCTGATTTAGTTTATAATCCTATTACTCAAAAAATAAGATATAGTGTTACACAAACTAATAAATGTGAACATGCTTGTTTTATTGTTTTCGGTGTTATATCAAAAGATCATATTGGAGCATTCCAAAATATTTTCTCATCTGAATATAATATTATTGCAAGATATTCTGAATATGGAGCTGAAAATTTAGCTAAAGTTGCAGTTTATATTTCAATGAATGAATTTGTTCATGGAACTGTTAATGATTTATTAAGATTTGGTTATTATGATGTTTATAATTTAGTAATATATGATAATCTTTATGGAATTGAAATTGAATTTAAATCAAATAAAGCAACAATGTATATTTCATGGGAAAATGATTATCCATCAAATTCTCCTTGTTCAATTAATCCTGGAGAAAAAGTAACTTTACTTAGATTAACTAAAAATTCAATGTGTGGAAGAATTCTTCCTAATTTATTTAAAGATAAAATATTTAAATTTGTTGTTTCAACAAATGAATTTGAAACTGGACTTATTTCTCCTTATTACTTTAGAGTTAGACCAATATATTATGAACAAGAACCAAATGTTATTGAAGTATTATCTGATAAAGAAACAGTTTGTCAAACAGTAGATAATTATTGTTACTTTATGATACCATTAAATTCTCATGATGATATAAGTACTATTGTCCTTTATACAGTTAGTCAAGGAGAAAATGATATAACATATTATATAAAATCTGTCTATAGTCATGAATATGAAAAATGTAATCATCAATTTAGTTGTATTAATAATTTATTCCCAAGACAAGAAGGAGATGGAGTAATTACTTCCAGAAGTAAATTTATTACTGCTGATGGATTAAAATATGATAAAAATTATTATATATTAATTACAATTAGAGCAACTAGAAATCAATTATTAACTCTTGCTTCATCAATGAAAACTTATATTCATTCCACTGATCCTAAATCAAGTAATATTCAACTTGCTTTTATTACTCCAAGTAATAAAAGAAGATATAATATAAAACCACATATTAAATATATTTATGTTACTCATCTTTTAGGTAAAGGAATCCTTAATTTCCAAGATAATAATTATACAATAAATCAAGGAATTAAAACTTTAGAAAATAGAGGAACTAATGCAACATTTACAATAATAAATAATGATCAAAATGATAATTTAATTTTAGCAATTCAATATCTTCAAGTAATACCTCCAATAACAAAAGAAATTGTTGTAAATAATGAAAGGGGCAGAAATGAATTAATTTATAGTGAAGTCCCAGGTATGTTCCAATATCAAATTAGTGTTCAAGCTTCTGGAAAATATGTTATTTTCAGGACTTATTTAAGAGAACCAAATTCAGGTCCTTTACATATATTTATGAGTCCTTCTGATTTTCCTACTCCAAATAATTTTGAATTAGGAAGTTATTCATATCATGAAAATATAATTGTTGTTAAAAAAGAAAATTGGGAAAAATTTTATATTACTGTTAATTGTCCTGAAAAATGTAATGGAAATTTAACTTATTATTCAAGTGATCATATTCATATTAATCCAAATGATCATTTCGAATTTTTGGGTTCAAGTGAAAGTTATAATTTAGTTATTAAAAGAGAATCAATTCCAAGTAGTGATTCTTTACAATTAATTTTACTAGGTCCTCAATTTCCTCTTAGTGTAAATGATATGCAAATTGGTACTGTTAATAATTTAGATGAAAGTATTGAAAAAACTGATCAAGTAAGTCAAGGTGAATTAATTGCAAATAATGAATTATCAATCGTTATTCATCCTAATAATCCAAAATATAATAATAGGAAATATATATATATTAGAGTAAGAGGACCATATGGACAATTTCTTAGATTCCAAAGTAGACATATCGGAGCGTCAAGATATTATATTGGAGATCCTGCAGTTTATGTTATTAAAACAAATAGAGAAGATATGAATAAAGAAGATTGTATAGATATTTTAGGAGAAAAAGAAGGTGAAATTTATTCATTTAGACTTGTTCCTACTTATTCAGTTTATATGACAATTAATGGTATACATAAAGCAACTTCTTCTTTTATGAAAAATTATGAAACTACATATACAGTCAGTAAAGAAAATCCAGTAACTCATATTTGTTTTAAAGCAAATGAAACAACTAATGTTGAAGGAACTGTCAGAAGAACTCCTAAATTAGCTTTTTATTTCCAAGTTGTCAATTCTGACACTAATTCAATTAATTCTCTTATAGAACCATTATATGAAGGTTGGGTTTATAATGATAATTTAAATTATCGTCAAAAAAGAATATATAGACATGCTAAATGGACAAGTGAAAAAACAAATTTGTATCTTATAAGTAATGTAGGAACAATAAATGCTTATCAAGTAAAATGTACAACTTTCCCTTATTGTCTTGATTCAACAACTTATCAAAATGTTTCGAAATTAATTTATGCTTTTAGTGCCTTTGTCTCTTCTATTGATCCTAAAGAAGAAACATATTATGGTGGTTCTAAACAAATCATAAATATAGTTGAATGTATGACTGAAGGTGGATGCACATTTTCATTACATTATAAAGATCAAGAATCTAGAACTCAATTAAAGGAAAATGAAAATCATGGTAAATTTATTAGAGCAGGAGAAAGAGAAGGATATTATTTCTCAGCTTTAAATTTAGAATCAAATTATAAATTAGAAATTAATTTAGATGTGTTTGCTGGAGATGCAGTATTAAGTTTCTCATCCGAAATGGGCTATGTGAATTATAAACATATATTTGTTGGTTCTTCTGAAAAATATATTTTAGAGCCTTCTGATGTTAAAGATAGAGAAGTTGTATATTCTATAATTGCAAAAAGTAATTCATATTATGCAACATCATTTAGAATATTAGAACCAAAAGATGATAGTTCAAATATTGGAGAAGGAGGATTATTACTTCAATTTTTAAATGAAGAAAACTTGAAAAGTAGAGATTTCCAATTTTGGCATAATATGCCTTATAAACAAAATGTTCCATATGTTGCAAATTTCATTCCAATAAATTGTATATTATCAGTTAAATTTAAATCAAGAGATGAATCCGAAGAAAGAGGAATTAAAAATAATAGTTTAGGAGTTTTTGAAGATGTAACAACTTCATCAACTGATCCTTCAACATTTGGTAGATTAGATCCTATTTATTCAGTTAAATTTAATGGTTGGAAAGGACAAGCTCCTTCAGATAAAAATTGTTATTTCTATGTTGGAGCTTCTGAATCATCAAATGAACATCCAACTTTATTAAGAGAAGATTTAGTTTATTCAAGAACTTTAACTCAATTTGCTAAAAGTGCTTCATTTATTTGGCCTTTCCCATTTACTCCTGGAAATGCATTAATTAAAATAAATTTAAGAAATGAATTTTCTATTAGAGCTAATGTTTCTGTTAATAATGGTACTTTTGTTTCATCATATATTTTCTCTAAATCTGCAATTTTTGAAATTTCTGAAAAAGACCTTGCACAATGTGCTGATGCTGAAAGTTGTTCAATTATGTTAACTTTAGAATTATTTAGTAATATGGATCTTGGTGGTTCTATTGTACCTGTTGAAGTTAGTTTAACTACTGGAAGAGGAACTCCTATTATGTTACCTAAAGGAGTTTTAATAAGAGGAGGTTTTAATGATAATACTACTACTTATTATTATCTTGAAATTGCTAAAGAAGAAGAAGGAGAAATTGTACTTGATTTTAAAAGAGGAAGTGGTATCATGTTCGCTAAAATGGTTAGTAAAGATGATGTTGTTGTTGGTCCTAAAGCATGGAGAGAAAAATTAATTTTACCTACTGAAAATGATCATGATAAAGAATTAGAATATAATTATGCTACTCAGAAAATTAAATATAAAAAAAGTTATACTGAAAAATGTGGAGGTATATGCTTTATTATTGTTGGAGTTACTAGTAAATTTAAATTCGAAGGTTATGAAGCTTATTTTGCTTCTGAATATAATATAATGGTTAGAAATCCTAAAAAAGGAATTAAAGATGCTGAAAAAAATTCCATTAATATTCCTATAAATGAATTTATTTCAGGTTCAATTCAAGAAAAGAATGATTATTATGATACATATTCTTTAGAATTTATGAAAAATTACAGAGGATTTGAACTTGAATTTAAATCAGAAAAAGCTGAAATTATATTATCTTTCGGAAATGAATATTTAACAAAAGGTGATTGTGGATTACCTTCAGGGCGAGATATTCAAATAGTAAGATATAAATTAAATGATGATTGTGGTCAAACAAAAGTTCCATATTATTTAAAAGAAAAAAAATTAAGAATAACTGTTAAATCAACAACAAATAAAGATGATTATATACCATATTATTTCAGAATAAGACCAATTTTAGAAGGAGAAAGATCACATATAATAGAAATTAATTCTGATAAAGAAACTGCTTGTTTCGGTGAAGTAAATTCATTATGCTATTTCATGGTTCCATTATATTCATGGGATGGAGTTAGTAATATTGTTCTTTATGCTAATACACATAATGAAGATTCTAAAGATATTACTTTCTATTATAAAAAAGTTGCATCTGAAGAATATGATCGATGTGATGATAGAGAATGTTGGAATAGATTTATTGCAGATGATAGAGCAAATTCATCTATTACTCAAGTTAATACTAAATATGTTATTATTAAAGGAATTGATTTATTAAAAACAGATTATATTATGGTTTCAATAAAAACAAAAAATAAACAAATAGTACCTATTGTTTCCTCAATTAAAAACTATTATAATTCAATGATCTCAAAACCAAATTATGCTCAATTAATATATATGTATGCCCAAGAAAAAAGATTAGTAGCAATAAATGAATATATTTCTCAAGTAAAAGTAATATATATAACAGGTCAGGGAGATGTTTCAATTAATTTATTCAAATATGAACTTCCTCCAATAACACCAATAAATGTATTAACTCACAGATTAAAATCACATATTGAAATAGAAAATAAAGAAGAAGGGCATTTCTTAATAGCATTAGAATATAATTATCAAGAAAAAGTTAATTTAACAAAAATAACAGTGACACCTCAACGTTATCAAAATAAATTATTCTTTGCTGAAGGTCCTCAAATGTTTAATTATGAAGTAGAATTAGCTAAAGAAGTAAAAGATAACTATGTAATTTTCAGAACTTATGCTAGTGAAAATGGATTAGGTGATATGCATCTTTTAATGCATGAATCTGAAGTTCCAAGTCCAGCAAAAAATAACTTTTCAAGTAGTTTATATCATGAAAATATAATTGCAGTTAAAACAAGAGATGGTAAAAATCGTCATTTCTATATTACTGTAGTTTGCCCTGAAAAATGTAAAGGTAATTTAACTTATTATTCAACTAATTATATTCATATGGATGCTAATGATCATTTTGAATTTATTGGAGGTGATTCTTATACTTTGGCTTTCCTTAGAGAGAGAATTGACCAATCACAAGCTATTCAACTTGTTTTACTAGGTCCTCAACTTTCACTTGATAAAGAATATTTGAAAATCGGTTATGGACAAGATGATGGTCAAATTATTATCACTCAAGATATTCCTAAACAAGGTTTATTAATTAATGGAATGGAATTATCTTATATTCTTCATCCAAGTGATAATAAATATAAAGGTAAATATATTTTTGTTAGAGTTGGTGGATTAACAGGTCATTATATGAGATTTATGTCAAGACATATTGGAAATGGAAAATATCATATTGGAGACCCTGCAGTATATTCTCTTAAAGATAATAAAACAGATTATTTAAATACTGAATGTGTTGAAATTTTAGGAGCAAAATTAGGTCAAATATATGAATTTAGATTAATAACAACTTATGGTCTTAATTTATTAATAGATGGTAGAGTCCATCATACTACAAAATATATGGAAGATTATTTATCAGATTTTTCAATAACAAATACTAGTAAAGTTCATAACATTTGTTTCAATTCCACTCAATTTACTGATAGAGGAGGAAGAACAGAAGAAACTTTAAAACAAGCATTTTATTTCCAAATAGTTAAAACTGATGTAGATTCAATTAAAGCTGTTATTGAACCATTATATGAAGGTTGGATTTATAAAGAAAAAATTTTTGCTGGTCAATCAAGATTTTATAGACATGCTAAATATACTCCTCAAAAAACTAATGTATATATCCAAGGTAATAATGGTGATATTAATGTATATCAAGTTAAATGTACTAGTTTCCCTTATTGTCATGACAGTGGATTATATCAAAATGTTAGTAAATTAATTTATGCTTTTAGTCATTTTGTCTCTTCAATTAATCCAGAAGAAGAAAAACATTATGGTGATTCTCAACAAGTTATTCATGTTGTTAAATGCTTATCTACAAGAGATTGTGATGTTACAATAGAATATTATGATACTTATTCTGAAATTAACTTTAAAGAAAATGAAAATCATGCTAAATTCCTTGAAAAAGGAGGAACTGAAACATATCAATTTAAACCTTTACCATTGAGTGATAGTAATGTAATTGAAGTTAATCTTGATGTTTTTTCAGGAGATTGTGTTATTCAATTTGATACAGAAAAATTACAAAATACAAATTATAAATATATATTCTTTGGAAATTCTGAAAAATATATTTTCCCAGCTTCAAAGGTTAAAGGACAAACAATTAAATTTTGGGTTAGAGCTAAAATAAATAGTTATTATGTTATATCTTATAGAGATGTAGAAATAAGTAATGAATATTCTAGAATAGGTGAAAGTGGTTTCCTTCTTCAATCAATTAAAAATGATAGAGCTAATGAAAGATTCTTTACATTTTGGCATAATAATCCATCAAAAAATGATGTCCCATATATATTTAATTTAATTCCAATAAATTGTCATGTTGATGTATATTATAAAAATAAAACTAGTTTGAAACCAAATTCTTTAGGTCATTATGAAGATATTTACACTTCTGAAACTGATTCGGAATTATTCTCATTACATCAATTAGATTATTCTGTTAAATTTAAAGAATTTAGTCAAAATGAACCAAATGATAAATATTGTCATTTCTATATTGGAGCCTCAGAATCATCAAAACAAGTTCCAACATTATTAAGAGAAAGTATGGTATATACAAGAACTTTAAGTGATAAAGTAAGAAGTGCTGTTTTTGTTTTACCATATACATATGCTAGAGGTGATATTGATATTAAAATTAATATGAAAAATTCATATAAAATGAAAGCAAATATTACTTTAAATGATGAATTGATTTCTCAAACTACTTTCACAAGATCAGCCTTATTAGAAGTTTCAGAAGGTTATTTAATGAAATGTGAAACTGTTTATGGTTGTCCTATTACAATTTCATTAGAATTAGCTTATGTATTTGACCTTGGTGATACTGTTGTTCCAATTGAAATTGTTGTTTCAAGTCCAAGAAAAATGCCTTCTATTCTTCAAAAAGGAGTTTTTAGAAGAACTGGTATTAATGCTAATACTACTGATTATTATTATATTGAAGTTGAAAAAGATGAAGAAGGAGAAATTATATTAGATATTAAAAGAGGTACTGGTATAATGTTTGCTAAATTAGTTAATAAAACAAGAGAAAGTGATCATGAAGATGCTTGGAGACGTAAAGTTATTTTACCTAATGAAACCCATAATGACGTTTATTTACCTTATAATCCAATTACTCAAAAAATTAGATTTGAAAAGAAACATACTTTCAAATGTAATAATGGATGCTTCTTAGTTTTCGGAGTTAAAAGTAAAGAAGATCATTCTGGATATGAGAATATATTTACTCAAGATTATACTATATTTGCAAGATATATTAATTTAAAAGAATCTGATTTAAATAAAGTAGCAGTTAATATTCCTGTTAATGAATATATTATTGGTTCTCTTGAAAATACTGAAAAACAAGGACAAAAAGATGCTTATATAATTGATTTATATGATAATTATGATGGTTTAGAAATAGAATTTAACTCAGATAATGGAATATTAAAATATGGGTTGTCAGATAATTTCAAAGAAGTAAATAAATTTTCAAATATAGTTGGAATTAGAGAACCTTTAATTAGAAAAGTAACATTTAATCAAAATGAAAAGACAAAAGGTAAGCAATTTAGAATGGTAGTATATACTGAAAATTTAGGAAATTATAAGACAACACAATATACATTAAAAGTAAGACCAATTCTCAAAAATAGACCACATCTTCTTGAAATTAACTCAGATAAACCAGTTATTTGTAATGCAAAAAGTGATGATATATGTAATTTCTATCTTCCTTTATCTACTTTTGATAGTGTTAGTGACTTAGTTGTTTATGCTGATGCTAAACATGAAATAGATTTATATTATTCTGTAACTTCCTCAGATTATTTCGGTAATTGTGATTATACAAGATGCTTTACTGATGTTCTTCCTTCTAAATATAGATATATTCAATCATCGGAATTGCAAAAAAATAAAAATTATTTATTTATTAATACTGCAAATTATCAAAAAGATGATATTCTCCTATTTTCCATAACAACAAGAGCTGAACAAAAAATTTCTTTATTCTCTTCACTTAAATCATTTGTTTTTTCAACTATTCCAACACCAAATACTCTTCAAATAATAGATGTTATTCCATTCTCAGATCAATCTATTATATTAAATGATGCAATAAAAACAATAAATGTTACTTACATTCAGGGAATTGGAAAACTTAAATATGATAAAAATTATGATTTTAATGTAAATTCAAAAAATTTCATAATAAATAAAGCAAATAACAATAATATTTTTAAAGTAGAAAATACTGATCCTTCACAACATTTAATTTTAACACTTAGTTATGTTATTGATAATAAAAAAATTAATCCAATTAGACCTGATTTAACTCCTGATATTCCTGATCCTGTTCCAGGTAAAAAAGATGATAAAAAATCTAATACTTCAGGAATTAGTCCTTTATTAATATTTGCATTATTTTTAATTTTGGTTGCCGTTGGTCTTGCAGTTGCTTGGAAATTATTGAAAGTAAAACAAGAAAAAGACAAATTTAAACAAAATGTTGATCAATTATCAATTACTTTAAGTGGAAAGGAAATTGAAAATCAAAAGCAACCTTTGTTGAATGAAAATAATGAATTAAATCCTTAATAGGTTTTTTAGCATTTTAAAATTATAATATTTAATATTATTTAACTAATTAATATTAGAATTTATGTTTATTTATTCTACTTTTGATTTATATTTTTTGGTTTTTTTATTTTTTATAAAGAATAATGTCTTTTTAAGGTATTAGTTAATTTTTTATTGAATATAATCTATTTAATAATCTTATTCAACGTATTATTGAGAAATGAAATCAAGATTTTAGACTAGAGTTAAAGTTATAACTCAACATAAAATAGAAAAATAATTCCTGAATTAGTAAAATAGGTTAAGAGAAAAATATGAAGTAAATTTACAAATTGAAGTAAGTAAATCAAGATTAAAAAGAAAAAATTATCAAAAATTCAATAAAATCAAATGAATGTTCTTTTTCAATTTGAATTCTATTCATTAATATACACAAGTAATTAATTTATCAATTAATTTAGAATAATTAATATTTAATAAATTAATTAGATAAAATAAAAGAAAAAAATATAATAGAAAACTAATGAATGAAAAAAAAAATGCTTCAAGTCAAAAATCATTAAATTTATTTTCAAGAACAAAAATGAAAAAATAAAATAAATATACTCTCATTATTTATTTATTTATTCCAAATAAATACAATTTAAAACAAAAATTTAGCTACCTTTCATTACTAATTAGAAACAAAATTTCTCACAAAGGAGAATATAAAACATTGGAAGAATTATCAATTAAAAAAGAAGTTTTAAATTAAAATAATATTGATTTATTAGATTTTCAAATATAAATATATTATTTTTGTTATTTAACAAACATAAATTAATGAATGGATAAATCATTTTTATTTAAAATTTTATATAAACAAAAATAAAATATTAATATTATTTTTTTTTTTATAAAATAAATGAAAACTAAATTATCATTCATAATAAATAAATTTTAAAAACAACTAAATTTAGAGATAATTTATAAATTATATTAAATTATTCTTTTAAAAAATAACTAATTTGAAAAATAAAATAAAAAAAAATTCTCTTCATTCAAAATAATCATAATCATCTCTTAACTTTTTAAAATCAATGAACTTTTAAATAAATAAATTCACATATCATCAAAACCATATTTCCCAATAAAACTTTTTAATTAAAGATTAAAAATTTATTGACATAAGAGATTCACTAAATATTAATTTGTTTATTTTGTCCTGATATTGTTTAATTGTAAACTTGATAAAAATTGATATTAATAATTAATAACTTATTTAATTCACTAATTAAAATAAATCTTTTTCTTATGAATCATTTTCCTTTATTCCAAAGATTTAACAATATATTAAAGTATAATTTGAAATTCTAAATAAATAAAGATTCAAATATTTTAAACTTCAGAATTAATTAATCTATTTTATTTGCTTTTATTGATGCAAAAAAAATAAATAGCATTAAAAAATAAAACCTAAGAGTTAATGGGAAAGAAAAAAATTGAAATTTCAAGAATAAAAAATAAACTTACTAGTCAAATTACATTTTATAAAAGGAAAAAAGGTTTAATAAAAAAAGCAATGGAATTATCTCTTTTATGTAATGTCGATTTTTTTCTTGTTATCGTAGATAATAAAGAAAGATTAAGTGTGACATGTTCTAAAAATACTATTCAAGAATTTATTAGGAAATATATATTAAATATTAATAATAAAATTGTAAAAGAGACTTTTACTTTAGAAGATTATAATAAAATTTTTTGTGGTGAAAAAGAAGAAAAATCGTATTTGAATAATATTGATATAGAAGAAGAAATGAGGAAAATAAATGAACAATTAAAACAAAATTCAGAACCAATCGATTTAAGATTATTAAATCAAAATGGAAATAATTTATTTAATTATAAGAATAAATTTTGTACCCCAAAATTCACTTCATCAAAAGAAATAAAACCAAATGAAATTGAAAATTCTCAAAATATTATCAATGAAAACAAAAATCAAACTCAAAGTCAAATTTTATCTCATAAAAATGAATTGAAAATATTTGTTAAAAATGGAAAAGAAGAAGAAAAATTAAAAAATAATGAAGAAATTAATTCTCCATCGACTTCTCAACAGTCACAAAATTTATGTAACAAACATTTTTTTCCAAATATTTATCAAGGAAACATAAATATAAATCAAAATCCAAATTTTAATGACCAACAAAATAATATTTGTGATTTTTTATATAATAAAATAAATCAACAAAATAATTTTGAGAAACAATTTTATGAAAATAGTTTTCTTATAAATAATCAATTGGATCAAAATTATTTAAATAATTTTAGCTATCATTACTTTGAAAATATTTTACATGATAATCTTAATAAAGGATTTAATCCTTTTAGTAATAATGAATAATAAAAAACTTAATAATATTAATTATAAATGAAAATTATTAATTGAAATAATTTATATATTGTTGTTTTATAAACATATTTTAAAGAATTAAATGATTAAATAATGTTAAATTTATTTAAAAATTATTCAATATGAAAGAATTTATTTATAAATGCTTTAAAGGAAAAAAATTAAAAGTGAAATAGAATATTTTAAAAATAATTATTATTAAAATTAATTAAACAAATAAATTTTCAATAATTTGAAATATATAATATTTTTCTTACAAAAAAAGCAATTTTATTTTCCTTCTTCAATTTTATAATTTTACTTCTTTTTTCAATTAAATTTCTATCAGTACCATCCTTTATTAATATTGGCTTAATATTTTCACTGTCATATTCATATATTTGGGTACATAATAAATCTTCATTTTCATCATCACTTTCACCATAATATCTCCCAGAAAATGTTTCTCCTAAAAATTTTTTATTTTCTAAACTAAGAAGAATAGTATATCCAAGATAATTTTTTTTATATTGATTTAATAAAATATGATTATCAATATCAATAAAATAAATCCCAGATCTTAAATCTCCTCCTACGCATAAAATATTCTTATTAACAATACAAAAAATTTCCTCATTTAATGATAAATCAATATTGTTTATTATTGAAATGATTGTCCCAAATTTAATATCAATAAATCGAATACATTTTTCAAAATACGAAGAACAAACTATTTCATTTTTATTAACTTGTAAAATTGAATAATAAGAATATTTACATTTAAAAATATAATTTAATTGCATTAATTTATTATTTATGATTTCCATAATAGAAAAGGAATTAAAAAAATTACATAATATTTTATTTCTATTGTTTAGAGTAAATATTTTATAACAAATAAATGGAATATTACAAGAAGAAATTATTTCATATTCAAAATTGTCATTTAGTTTAATCATTAAAATGATAGTTTTAAAAGAAATAATAAGATAATTTGATTTATATTCACATATTGAATAAATTAATTGAAAATCCTTTTTTTGAATAGTTAAACATATTTCATAATTTGGATATTTTAAAATATGAATTATTTTATCTGAATATATTACTAAATTATTATTATTTAATTCTAGTATTCCTTTTATTATTATATTAAATTCTTTTAAAAATTTTATTTCCATTAAAATTTTGAAAAAAAAAATAATATTACTTGTATTTCAACATTTATTTTTATTTTATTTTTTTATTATATTGTTGAAATAAATTCATTTTTTGAAATTAAATTATATAAAAAAATATTAAGAATAAGATTAAATCATTTAAAAAAATTAATATAAATTAAAAAAAATAAAAACCAAAAATTAATTTAATATTATATCTATTTGATAAAATATGAGTCAAGAGCAAAATACTAATCCACCAAAAGTTAGTTTAAATCTTGGAGCAAAAGAATACATTCCCAAATTTTTACAAAAACAAAACCCAAATATAGGAATGGGACAACAAATGAATTCACCATATATGAACT
Source organism: Isotricha intestinalis (assembly GCA_023807065.1). Taxonomy (NCBI): domain Eukaryota; phylum Ciliophora; class Litostomatea; order Vestibuliferida; family Isotrichidae; genus Isotricha; species Isotricha intestinalis. The sequence goes on from JAJJLU010000400.1 coordinate 33,670, forward strand.
ATGATATGAATAATCCATATATGTTTTATCAAGATTATTCTCAAATGGTAAATCAAAATCCAAGTTTCATGCAAAGAAATCCAAATTATAATCAAAACCCAAATATAAATTTTAATCAAAATCCTAATTATGAATTAAACCAAAATCAAAATCAAAATCAAAATCAAAAACAAAATTATAGTTCACCTGGAATTGTTGGATTACAACCTAAAAAAAATAAAAAGAAAAAACAACAAGATGCAAATCAACAAATTCCTTCTCAAAATCCTCAAAATCCACAAAACCCTCAAAATCCACAAAATAATTTAAATAATTTAAATAATCAAAATTTCAATAATCAATTTAATCAAATGAATTTAAATAACCCTCCCCATGAAAATAAGCCAAAAAAAGAAAAAAAGCCCAAAGACACTTCTCAAAATAATCAAAATTCTCAAAATCAACCAAAAAAGCAGAATATAGAGAAAAAGAAAACAGATTCTCACAAAAATGAAAATTCAAGTAATAAGAAAAAGCCACTTGAAAATGAATTAATAGAAGATTCTTTTGAAGGAAAAATGATACAAGTAGATCCTAATAAAAAGCCAATGTCAATAGTATTTGTAGGACATGTAGATGCAGGTAAAAGTACAATAAGTGGAAATTTATTATATTCTTTAGGTCAAATAGATGAAAGAATAATAGAAAAATATCAAAGAGAAGCAAAAGTTAAAAATAGAGAATCATGGTTTATGGCATATATAATGGATATTAATGAAGAAGAAAGAGAAAAAGGAAAAACAATTGAAATTGGAAAAGCGTTTTTTGAAACTGAACATAGAAGATTTACTCTATTAGATGCACCTGGACATGCAGGGTATATACCTAATTTATTACAAGGAGCTTGTCAAGCTGACTTTGCAGGATTGGTCATTTCTGCTAAAAAAGGAGAATTCGAAGCTGGTTTTGATAAAAGTGGTTCTACTAGAGAACATACTTTATTGTTAAAAGCTCTCGGAGTTAATCAATTAATTGTTGTTGTTAATAAAATGGATGAAGAAAGTGTTAAATGGAATGAAGAAAGGTATAATGAAATAAAAACTAAATTAACTCCTTTTTTAAAGAGTTGTGGATATGATGTTGAAAAATGTGTTCATTGGATTCCATTAAGTGGATTAAATGGAGATAATTTAGTAAAAGAAATAGATTCTCATAAATGTCCATGGTATAAAGGACCTTATTTTACTCAATTATTAGATCAAATTGATATTCCAAATAGAGATGATAATGCTCCAGTTAGATTACCAATATTAGATAGATATAAAGAAAATGCATTATATATAATGGGAAAATTAGAAAGTGGTACTTTAAAATACGGTGAAACATATACATTAATGCCAACTAAAGCTAAAGTTACTATTGATTGGCTATTTGATACTGAAGAAAGAGGAGTTCCTTATGCTAAACCAGGTGAAAATGTTAGAATAAGATGTAAAGGAATTGATAATGAAGCTGAAGTTAATAGAGGATATATTTTATGTTCTAATGATAATGTTTGTCATGTTTTTAATGTTTTTGAAGCTGAAATTCAAGTATTGGAATTACAAGAAAAACAAATTATTACTGATGGATTTATTTGTATGTTACATTTTCATACTTTTATAGAAGAATGTACTATTGATATTAAATGCGAAGTTGATAGAAAAACAAAAACTGAAAAAAAAGTTAAGTTTGTTAGAAGTCAAGCAAGGATTAAAGCTTTCGTTAAAACTAAAAATTTACTTTGTGGAGAAAAATATTCTGATTTTAATTCTCTTGGAAGATTTTCTATGAGATATGAAGGAGCTACTATTGCTATTGGAAAAATTTTGAGAATTAAACCTTATAAGAAAGATGATAAAAAAGATTAAATTGGGAGGATTTTTTTTGAAATATAAAATAGTCTATTTATTTTTTATTCTTAAAAAAATTTTAGTATAATGAATTTCTTTTTAAAATGTATTTTATGAATTTATAAAAATTTATTTCATAAAAAACGTGTTTATAGAAAAAAATATATAAATTTTTTTAAGTTAACAAATATAAATAAACTGTATTACATAAAAATTAATTCAAAAATGAATTTTTTAATTCTTCAAACATTTTTCTAATATCATTTTCAATTTCTTTTTCAATAGTTTTACAAATATTATTTAAATGTTTTTTAGAAGACCCACTTTCATAATCAAATTGAAAATGATCATCTTCATCTTCATTATTCATTTCTTTTAAAGTAACTATAGTAGATTTTCCTTCATCTTCATTTATTCCTTGTAATTTAACTTTTATTTCACAATCATAAATAAATTTTATTTTTCCTCTTGAAAAAACAAAATAAGTCTAGAAAAATAAAAATAAATAAAAAAGAATATTCTTACATCTCCAGAATAAGAATTAAATTCTTCAAAGTAAAAAGCATCTTTATAATTTTTTTTATTTTTTTGAATATAATTATTGAAAAATTCTTCAATTTGCTTTTTAGTTATTTTTTTTTCTTCCCATGTTCCTGCTTTATTCCAAGCACTTCCTATTTTATTTGGATTTTCATCTACTTTCTCATTTGTTTGTTGTGGTGCAAAACCTTTATGATCTGCATTTATATCAGCTTCTCTTTTCCAATATGTATATGATGGCTTTTCTATTTCTTCTTCTTTATCATTACTATCTTTTCTGTTTTCTTTATCTTTATTCATTTAAATTAATTTAATGTTTAAACGTTTATTTATATTTTTTTTTTCTTGTTTATTTTTTTTTTTAAATTTTTATTAATTTAATTTATTTAAACTTTTAATATATAGATTCTTTTATTTTATAATGGAATTTATATGTAAAAAGGATCTTCTTAATTTATCATGAGATGAAAAAAAATATTATTTATTAAAGATATTATATATAATTCTTTTCATTTCTTTATTATTTCATAGAGAAAAGAATATTTTCAAAGATAAGATGATTTATTAAAAATAAAAATGATGTCATAGATTGATTAAGTCTAAATAATTAAATATTATAATTTTTAATTTAATTAAAATTTACACATATTAAAAAAATACATATATCTCTTATTTCATCTCTTTATAAAAAATAAAAAAATAAAAAAAACATTTCAACCATAAAAAGATTTATTTCTTCTTATTATAACTTCTATTATTATTCATTTGACTTTGACTATGAATTTGATATTGACTTTGATTATTATTTTCCAATTTTTGATTATTTCCTTGAACAAAAGACCATCCTTCAAATTTAGTATTATCTTCATTTCCATTTTCATCACCAACATCATCTTCTTCATCATCCGCAAATAATTTAGGTTCTTTAAACATTTTTATTTGTCTTCCATCTTGAATATTTTTAGGAGGTTTTAATTCTCTATTATATACTTTATTCCAATCAACATCTTTAAAATATTCATAATTCATTATTTCCTCGACGTCACCTTTACTTCCTAATCTTAAATTAGGTTCTTTTTTTAAAAGAGCTTTGATTAATTTTTGAGCTTTATTAGAAATAAAATTTGGTATTTTTAAATCAGCTCTTTCGATATTTCTAAATATTTGTTCTTTACTATTAGTAAAATAAGGAGGAATTCCAACTAACATTTCATAAAATAAAACTCCTAATAAATACCAATCAACTGCTTTTCCATGGCCAGTTCTACTTAACATTTCAGGAGCTAAATAAGCAATTGAACCACAGAAACTTTTTGCTATTTTTGTATCATAAACTCCTTCTCTAGATAAACCAAAATCAGTTAACATTGCATGACCTTCTTTATCAATTACTACATTATCTGGTTTTAAATCTCTAAATATTATATCTTTTTTATGTAATTCTCCTAAAGCTAATATAACTTCACATAAATAAAATTTAGCTTTTTCCTCTGAAAAACGTGTTTGTAATTGTAATTGTTCTGCTAAGTCCCCTCCTGGACAATAATCTAATAAAAGGAATAATTTTTCATTTGTTTGAAAAGCATAATTTAATTTAACTATAAAAGGATTATGAACAATACTTAAAACATTTCTTTCTGTCATAGCATATTTAAATATATTTTGTTCAGCTATTCTATTTTTATCAAGAACTTTCATTGCATATTTTTCATTTGTTTTCTTATGTTCTACCAAATAAACTTCACCAAATGATCCTCTTCCTAATAATGCTATACAAATAAAAGAAGAAGGTCCTATTTTTTCTTCTGTTGATTCTGAAGATAAAGAATTATTTGATGAAGTATTATTATCTTCTTCTTCTGATTCATTTTGAGAATCATTTAAATTTGATTGATCTTTTATTTCTGTTTTTGATGTATTTAATAATATTTGATTTGAATTTTGCTCTGAATTATATTCTGGATTATTTACTTCTGTGTTATTATTTATTGATAATATATCTTCTTCATTTGATGAATTTGAATTTTGATTTGGAGAAGGAGTTTTTGGTTCTGATAAATTTATAATTGATGATATTGTTGGTTTTTGATTTTTTTGATTTTTGTTATTATTATTATTTAATACATTTATATTATTTTGATTTTTATTATTTTCTATGTTTATATTATTGTTTGTTTCATTTTTTGAAGGAGGGTTGTTTGCATTTGTATTATTGTTTGTATTATCATTTGAATTTATATTTGGTGTTTGAGTTGTTGTTTGCTCAGAAAAATTATTTATTATTTTTAAATTATTATTTGAACTTACTTTTTTTAATGAATTTAATTTTTCATTTCCATCAAATTCTAATGATATTTCTATATTTTCAATTAAATTGATATTATTTAATTTTTGATTGTTATTCTTTTTTACTATTTTATTTTTTCTTGAATCAGAAAGACTTTTTCGTCTTTTTTCTTGTCTTTCAAATTTATTGACACATGAATTTTCATTTCCATTCACATTATTACTATTATTATAATTAGCATTATTATTATTTGATATATTTAAATGGTAATTTGAAAAACGTGGAACTGAAATAGTTCTATGTTTTCCTAATTCTTTATTTTTATTATTTAAATTAATATTTAGATTATTTGGATTATAAGAAATTAAATTTGGATGAATATTATTATTATTTGAATTATTAACTGACATTATTTTATCAGGATAAGCACTTGCTGTTTTTCTTGAAGTTGCAGAAATTTTTGATGAAAAAATAGAAATAGTTTTTTTAGTATTAGTAGAATTATAATTAGATAAATTATTAACATTATTGTTATTTACATTATTATTTTTTTTATTTTTTCCTAAATTTAAATTATCTTTATGAAGATTTTTATTATTAGATTTATTAGTATGTGCATTATTTGAATTACTATTATTAACATTATTATTATTAGTATATCTACTTTTAGTTCTAGTTTTATTTAATTGATTTTGAGGTTGCATTGCACTAGAAATTTTTTTAGGAGATTCTAAAACAACTTTAACTCTTTCAGGTTGTTTTTTAACTTTAGAATTATTATTTGAATTATAATTAAAATTTCCTTGAGTTGTATTATAATGAGTAGAATTTGTATTAGAATTTCCTCCTGTAAAATTAGATGAAGTAGAAACTATAATTACATTTCCATTAATTTTTTTATTATATTTATTTGTATTAATATTATTATTATTTTGATTACTTGATTTTTCTGCAGTTTTTGGTTTCACATTTTTTGTAGTTATAGGACCTTTTTTAGGAATTGATTTTCTTCCATTTTGATTTATTGTCTTCATTAAAGAGTTTATTTGTTTTGGATTTGTATTATGAATTTTTATTCTTCTACATTGTTCTTTCATAAAATTATTTGCAGGATTATTTGAATGTTTTTTCAAAAAATTGTTGTTTTTCCCTTCATTAACTTTTGTGTTCTTTGAATTATTAGGAAGAAATTTTTGTATAATTTCCTTATTTTCTTCATTTATTGCTAAATCAAAAGGAGTTTTACCATATAAATTTTTAACTAAAGCAGTTGATGGATTTTGTTCTAATAAATAATTTAATAATTCATTATGTTGAGTCATAGCACATAAATGAACAGGAAGATTTTTTTCATTATCACATAAATTTAAATTGGCTTTTTTTTCAATTAATAATTTAGATATATCAAAATAACCTCTTGAAGCAGCAAAATGTAAAGCAGTTTTTTTTTCATTTGTTTGCAAATTAACATCAATTTGTGCTTTTAATAAAATTTCCACTATTTTTAAATTTCCTTCATCACAAGCAAAATGCAAAGCACTCCAACCATTTTCATTTTGATAATTAATTATTATTCCTTTTTTATTTAAACATTCAAGTACTGAATCTTTATCATTTTTCTTTGCACTCACTAAAAATTGACGATTTAATACTAAATTAATTTCCATATTTCCATTAGAAATTTTTTGAGGTTCACTATAATAATTTTTATATAAATTTTCATTATCATTTAAATTATTATTATTATTTAAATTTGTATTTTCTTCTGTTTTTAACATTTCATTTCCATTTTCTATAAAATTATAATTATCTTCTGTGTCTAATTCTTGTATACTTTCTTCATTTAATATTTTAATAGAATCCATTTGATTTCTTCTTCCACTATTTATATATAAATTAATTTTTTCAATTTGTTTATTTGTTAAAAATCTTTGATTACTTTTAGATTTAGTATATTCTGTTTTAATTTTATTTTTTGGAAAATTCTCTTTCTCTTTTGAGTTAGAAGAATATCTAATTCCATGCTCATTTTTTTGATTAATGATATTTAGTTTTTGTGTATTCTCATCTGAGTTTTGGAGATTTAAATTAATTGTTAGGATTTTATTATCGTTAGAAGAATTTTTTTGAGAATTTTGAACATTTTTTAATTTTGAACCACGTACTGTATTATATTCTTCATAAGATTTAAAACGTCTTAATATATTATTTTGGTTTAATTTAGAATTTTGAATATTTTGCCTTTTTTCACTCTTGATATCTACAAATAGCTTTTTTGTTTTTGATTTATTCTTCATCTTTTTATAATCGGTTTAATTAATTTTTAATATTAATCATTTAAATAAATTATATGATAATAAAATAATGAAGGAGTTTTTATTTATTTTATATATTTTATTTAGTTTCTTTACTGGATTTTTTTATTTTATATTTCAAAATATTGTTTGAAAGATTTTATTTGAGAAATTTTTTTTTTAATTTTTTTAAGAAAAATTGATTTAAATATGATTTACTATATCACAATAAATATGAAAATGATTTTTGATATTAAATTAATAATTATCCTATATTGGATTATCTCGATTTCTTTTTAAAGAAATTAATTTCATATCATCTTTTCCTTTTTTTTCAACTTCAATAATAGTTTTATTTTTACTAATAAAAACAGAAGTAGTTTGCATAGTAAAATCTTCAGGTTTAATTTCACTTAAATTATTTTCAATTTTACATTCTTTACAATAAATATCATCATTTATATAATTCAATTCATTATTATTTCCATTTAAACAATGTAAACATCTACATTTATCACTGCATTTTCTTCCTGATTTAAAACACTCACAATATTTTTTATTACAAAAAGATTTAGAACAAGTACAAGAAACACAAGAAAAATCATTTTGAACTGAATTATTATCTGAACTATTAATATTTTGATTATTAACATTTAAATTATTTTCACTATTATTATTATCATTGGAATTATTAATTGAATTTTCATTTTCATTTTTTTTAAAAGGTTTATTTAAACAATCAATACAATGACAACCAATACAAAATTTTCCATTTGCAAAACATTCACAATATTTTTTAATACATTTTGTTTTTGTACAAGTACAACAGTTTTTTTCTTTAAAACTTAAATTTTTATTTATTGAAATTTCATTAATAGATTTTATATTTTTAATATTTATTTTATTAAAACTTTCATCAATTCCAATTCTACGAGGAGGAACTATAATAGGAAATTGAGTTAAATCTTCTGAAATTGTATTAGCTATTTGAGTTGTTGTTGATAATGATGAAAATGAATTTTGTTCTTGAATTATATTTAATGGTTTAAATAATTTTGATATTGATACTGGGTTATTTAATACTTGGTTTGAACTTTGGGAAAATGAGGTAAAAGGTGATGAAGATATTTGTTGTTTTTGAGAATTTAAGGATGACATTTTTTTATTTTTGAATGATTTTAATTTAATTTAAATTCAAATTTTAGATTTTCATATTAATAAATTATTTTAGATGATTTATTATACAAAGGAAAATTTATAAATAATATTATTTTCTTCTATTATAGAAAAAATATTTTATAAAAATAAAAATGTTTAAATTCTTTTATTTTTATTACTTTTTTTTTTTAAATTTCTATGTCTCAAATGATAGATCCATTTTTAAATTTTTATTCTTTTATTCAATAAGTTATTTAAAAAAGATATTTGATTAACAACAAAATAAATTAATTATTATTCATAATCCAAAAAATGAATTTTAAAATTATAACTCCTAAATAAAAAAATAAATAAAAAAAAAATGGATACAAAAGGTAAAAAAGAAAACACAAAAGAAATAAATGCAGTTCACCTTGATGAAATTCATGTAGAAAACATAAAAAAAGAGCATAAATATGAAGGGAAAAATTTTAAATATGATTATACTTTCCAAACAAAAAATTTATTTCCTTTTGCGGAGAAGCCTCAATTAGTAGCACCTAATCGTCCATTTACATCACAAGATACAATAAATAGGCAATCAAAAAGAGAATGGAAATTAAATAGAGATCCAATTTCAGATGCATTTGTTAATGAAAGAATTAGTAAAATTATTTTACAAAATCAACAAATTCCAAAAGATAAATATGAATATCCTCAAACTTCTGCACAAGAAATTGGTTGGTTTAGTAAACCTCTTGTTAATAATGCTAGATGGGACCACTCACATCGTAGTACTCCTATTAGTCAATATGTTGATAGCTATTTTATTACTATGAAAATTAATCCATTTAAATTACCTACTTCTACTATTAAAATGAAATAATCAGATATTTTTTTATAAAAAAAATTTATTTAATTATGTGTTTTTATTTATTATATAGTTTATTTTTCAATAATGTATACAAGGTTTTTTAAATATATATTATTTTTAATTGACTTTTTTTGATTTAAAAAACAAGAGAATTAAAAATCACTATTCGAAATTTTTTATAATTTAAAAATTCTTAAATTAAATTTTTTCAGTGATTAAATTCTTAAAAAATCCCAATTTTAAAATTAAATTTTAATTATCATTTGATAATAAAAAATATAAAACTCACAGATAATAATTAAATATAAAATTAAAATAAATCATTAATTTAATTTATTTACTGAACTTTTAATAAAACAATTATTCTAAATTCATTTTTTCAATATCAGGTTCATTAATTCTTAAAATAGTAGCAATAATTAAAAACCCAACTCCAACAAAGGAATAATACATAGTAAACATCATACCAAATTTTCCTTTATCATTATACATATCAGAGAAAACTCCATAAATATAAGGAGCAGGTAAATAACCAAATAAATTACTAATTAAACTTTGTAATGAATTACCAGAACCTTGGAGTGCTCTTGGTAAAACAGTAATAGTTATACCAGTCATAGTAGGTACAATTGCTCCTCCAAAAAATAAAACTAACCAAAGGAAAAAAATAAATAAATGTATATTTCTTGTTAAAGGAACAAAAATAGCAAAAAATGCAGCAAAAGCTCCTGAAATTAAGCAAAATACCATAGCATTTTTTTTTTCATATCCACCTAAAGTATTTATTAAATATCCTCCTAATAAAACACCTGATGTTGGACTAGTAAAACAAACTAAAGTGAAATAATATAATCTTCTATTATTACTATGTATTTTTAATATATTATCCATATAATCTCCTACCCAATATTGTACTCCTGTAATTACATAATATAATGTTGATAATGAAAATATTGTTAACATAAATATTCTTTCATTTAATAATTTGTAAAAAATATCTAAAATAGAGTTTGTGCTCATTAATGAATTATATGACATTGATAAAGAATTTCCATCTTTAAAAAAAGTTTGTTCATTATCTCCTTCAAAATAACCATATAAATTATTATCAAAATATATTTCTGATATTAATGAAAATAAGAAAGAAACAATAAAAACTAAAATTGATTGAACTATAAAAGCTCCTTTCCATCCATAACCATAATTAATAAATACTGTTGCAGTCATATAACCTAAAAAAACCCCAATTGGAACAACTAATTGTCCTAAATAAAGCATAAAAGTTTTCATATTCATTATTCCATATTGATTACACCAAATTGGTAAATAAATTGTAATAAAAGATTGAAAAATTCCACATAAAATTCTATTTATGAATAAAAAAAATATTTTTTCATAAAGAATAAATGTTAATAAACAAATTCCAAAGAATAATAATGAAAGGGATAATAATATTTTTCTCCTTATTTTATTAATTAAATAAAAAGAAATACATGCACCAATTATATTTCCTATAAAAACTAAAGAACCAAATAATCCAATTGCTTGATCACTTTTAACTAAATCATGTAAAGGTTTAGTTGATGCTGGAATTGAACCATGATCAAAAGATATTAAAATATTACTTAAAACAAATAATATATATATTCTCCATCTTGTTCTTTGAGGAAGAGCCCTTACCTCCTGGTTTCTTTGTTCATTTTTATAATTAGTTGAAAGGATACTTACACTTAATAAATCTATTGGAGTTTTATACATTTAAAAAAATTGTAATAATTTTTAATAAATTATTTTTGAGAATTATATTATGGATAATTTTAATTTATGATAAGAGTTAATAATCTATCTTTATTATCAAACTCATTTTGTTATCAAAATGATTAACCGATGATAATGTTGAAAAAACAAGATTATAAATCTATGAAATATAAAATAATAAATCTATTTTGAAATAAAAACAATAATTGGATGAACTTTTGCTGAGTGTTTGATATAGTAAGAAACAATTTTTTAATATTATTCTTATTATTATTTTATTTGGAAAAATCTTTATTTTTATTCTAATTTTTATATTCTTTAGAAAAAATAAACAAAAAATGATTTCAAGTCAAATTCCATTAAATATTCTTAAAATCAAAAAAAAAAGAATAAATTAAATTATTTTAAAAGACTTAATATTAAGCTTTAAGTTCATTCATTCTTTTTTCCCTCATTCTTTTTCTTTTTTCCCTTTCTTCATTTTCTTTATTTTTAATTTCTTCAATTGCTTTAGCATTAGCATCAGGTAATTCATAAGGATAAGAATGTGTTTGAGGTAATTTTTCATCATTTCTAATAACTTTAGCTTGAGCACTTTGAATATTTAAACTAGAACCAAATAAAATAGATAAAGCAACTAATTTATCAGTAATATCATTAGTTGTTGGAAATTTTAAAACTTCACTTTTTTTATAAATAAAATATCTTTCCATGTAATCATCAGTAGGTAATCCAATTCCTCTTAAATAAACATCAAATAAACCAAAATTTTCCATTGGGTCTAAATTTCCTATTATAATTGCTTTTGGGAATAATTCTATTATTGCTGCTCCTACTTCATTAAATTTATCTATAAATTGATATTCCCAATGCTTTGTTGTATTTCTATGTTTATTACAATTATAACAATGATTTATTACTACTTCAATTTGACCTTGATTCCAATTTTTTGGATATTTAGGATCAAAAGAATATTTCTTTTGTTCATTTTTTGCATTTGGATCTACTTGTTCTTTAGGTTTATTTGAATCATCTGCATTATTTTCATGCTCTTTTTTTTCTTTTTCTTCTTGAATTCTTCTTCTTCTTTCTAATATTTTTTTTTCCTCAATTTCTGCTTGTTGGTCATTTTTTATTGCTCTTGGTTCTATTGAATTTTCATATGGTTCTAAATCTAATAAAAGTTCATCTATAAATCCATTAACATCATTTATTACATTTTGATCTATTTTATTTTTATCTGAATCTATTTCTTCTTCTTCTTTTTCTGTTGTAACATATGATGTTGATGTTGATAATATTTTAACTACTGGTGAATTTGGATTTTCACCAGGAAGATTTTTTGGTTTTTCATATAAGGATTTTATAACAAATGATGATTGATAATTTTGCAAATTTTTTTCTTGTTCTATATCAATAATATTTTTCATATTTTGAGTATTTAATAATAATATTTCATGTTCTGGAATACAATTACCAAAAGGTTGAATATTTTGCATTGGGATTTCTTCATATTGATTTGGTTTTGTTTTTGTTTTATATAATGATTTAATATTGGGTTTTCCTTTTTTTCTGTTTGAAGCATATTTTGCATTTTCTTCTTCTTCTCTAATTCTATTTTCTTGAATTGTACTTAAAACTGTTTGTAAATTAATAAAGAAAGTTTTAACTTTAACATATTCTTTTTTATCTTCTTTACTTTCTAATAAAGCCATTAATATATCAGCTAAATCTTTAATAAATTGATAATCAACAGTAAATAATAAAACTTCTTTAATAACTTCAAAAATTTTAACAATTCTTTCAATTTCCAAATTATCTTCTCCTCTATTGGCAAGGAAAAAAATAGTATTAATAAATCTTCCATTTTCATTAATTTTCTCACAATAAATTCTATTATCTTCATTATCAATAAATCTTCCCATATATTCAACCATTCTTTCCATTTTTAATCTTTCTATTCTTTCATTAGGTTCTTCAGGAAGAGGTCTAATATCATTTTTAACTTCTTCTTCATCATAATTTTTAACAACTTCAAGCATACTTTCATTAGATAAATTTAAATTTTCAACAGCATAAACAGGTTTCCCAGTATACATAGCATATTTCTTAATTAATTTTTGTCTTTTAAAAATTTCAGTGAAAATATCTCTCATATGGAAATCAGTACCTTTACTTTCTAAAAGACTTCTCAATCCTTCATCATGAGCATAAGCAATATTATATTCACTTAAACAAGAAGGAAACATTGCAACATCAGCAACAGTTCCTTTAAAACCATGAGTTGTTGAAGCTTTTCCAAAAAAGAAATTTCCTTGATTATGTATTGGTTCTCCTTGAATTGTTGTTTGAGTATCTAATTTACCATCTAAATATAAACTTACTTCAGTTAACTCATCCTCATAATTTATTGAGAAATTAATTGCAATTGAGTAAAAGTGATTGATTTCTAATTTTTTATTTGAAAATACAATTTCACTTTTTGATTTACTTGTTGAAAATTCCACAAATAATCTTTGTTGATTATCAGTTAATGAAATTGTTGGAGTAAATTGATCTACTGTATCTCCTTTCTTAAAAACATTAACTGGGATTTTTGAAGAAGAAGGTTTTGTTAAATAAAGCCAAAAAAATAGAGAAAAACCATTATTTTGTTTTATTGAAAAATCCACTTGACTTGGCATAATTACTTCTAAACTTTCATGATCTGTACTTTTCATTCCTCCATTTAATACTTCCACAAATCCATTTTGATTTATTGTTCCTCCTTTTTGTGCCTTTTCACCTATTATACTGTTTGTTCTATTTGAAATAAAACGATCCACTTCCAGTTGAAGTACTCGAGATGTTAATTTTGTTCTCTTTTTCGGGGTTTTACTCATTTTTTTATTTTTTTATTTTTTTGATAAGGATATTGTATTTTTTTGGGAGTTATTTTTTATATTAATTATTTTTATTCTTTGAATTTTGAAAGTAATTTTTAAAATTAAAATTATATTTATTAGATAAATCATTAGAAAATAAATAAATCTAATTTTCCTTTAAGTTTATAAAGAAAAAAAAAATAATGATAATATAGATGAACAAATTTATATAATTATCAAGAAATAATGTAATTATTATAATTCAGTTGATTTTTATAAAATATTGTATGATTTATTAAAGAATGTTTATTTATTGTTGTGTTATTATTTTTGTTTAAACTTTTATACTTCCTCAAAATATTTGTTATTATCTATTTTAAAAAAATTTTTTTTAAAATATATTTCCCTATTTTTTTTCCCTATAAAGAGCAAAGATATGAACAACATTTAAAAGGAATACTTTCCATTGCAAATAATATAATAACTATATCTTCAAGTAATTAAAAATAAATAAAATTTAATCGCAATATTTCTTAGAAAGATGAGATGTTATAATATAAATATAATATTAAATTAAACTGACTAATTATTATTTATGTTCATTTAGTGAAATAAACAATTAAAAAAAAAACATGGAAAGAAAAAAAATTGAAATTTTAGATCAAATTATCAAAGAAAACCCAAAAGACGAATTTCCTCATGAAAGTTTCTTTGGCTTTTTTCATCAGCAACAAAACCCAACATTTTTTACAGATGCTTCAATTTTTGATAAAACTGAATATTTAGATATAAAAAAGAAATTTATGGAAAAAAAGGAATTTTCAACAATAGAAAAATTATCAATGGGTTCAATGTTAGGAATGGCAATAGGAGATGCAATGGGTGCTCCAGTTGAATTTCAACCATTAAGTTATACTTATGATACAATAAAGGATATGGGAGAAAAACCAAGAGGTAATTTTGATTTAAAACCAGGTCAATGGACAGATGATACTTCAATGGGACTTTGTTTAGCAGATTCTTTAATAGAAAAAAAAGGTGAATTTAAAGCAAGAGATATTATGATGAGATTTCTTTTATGGTGGTTTTATGGGTATAATAATGCATTTAGATTTGATAATAAAAGTAGACATTCTGTTGGTTTAGGAGGAAATATTTCTGGAAGTTTTAGGACTTATCTTAGAACTTATGGTCAAAATGAATATACAATTTATGGAAATAAAGAAACTTCTGGTAATGGATCAATAATGAGAAATGCTGCTATTCCTATTTGTTATTATAGAGATTGCAAATCTGCTTTAAAATATGCTGGGTTACAAAGTAAAATTACTCATCAAGGCGATGAAGCTTCAGGTTGTTGTCAATTATTAACTTTTATTATTGTTAAAATATTAAATGGTGGTCAATTAAAGGAAGTTTTAAATAATTTAGGAAAGGAATTTCAAAGTGATTGTTGTAAAAGTGTTTATTGTTTAGCTAAATCTGAACAAGAAGGAAATGATAAAAATAGGAATTGGAATTGGAAAGATCAAAATTTTAAATATAGTGAAGAAAGGGCTAGATATAATCCTGGTTATATAGGTTCATATTGTATGGATGGTCTGGCAATGGCCTTACATGTTTTATATTATACTGATAATTTTGTTGATGCAATTTTAAAAGTTGTTAATTTAAGAGGTGATGCTGATTCTGTGGGCTCTGTTGTTGGACAAATTGCTGGAGCTTATTATGGTATTGATAATATTCCTAAAGAATGGATTAATACAATTAATAAATGGGATGGAAATGAAATTGCTTTGAGAGGATATATTTTATGCCATTTAATGGAAAAAAATTTCTAATTGAATATGTAAAAATTCCATAAAATTGAAAGGAGTATTTTTTAAATAATATATTCATAAATAATATTTATACACTAAATTAAAAGAATAAACGATTAATTATTTAAATTTAAAAAGTATTGTTATTAAAACTCAAAAATTATAGTTAAAAATTACAATAATTTTTGAAAAAATAGATTATCGAATTTAAATTGATTTTAAAGGAAATTTATTATTTATTCAGTTTTAAATCAGAAAAAAAAATAATATTTAAAGGAAAAGAATGTGAGATTAAACTTAAATTAATTTTGATATTTTAAAAATAAATTTCATATTATATTATTAATTTTTAAAAATCTTTTTTCTTTCTTTTTTTTATTATGAAATATTGAAAAAGAAAAAGATATAATAAATAAAATATTAAACTTAATTCAAGAAGAAAAAATTGAATTAAAAGAAAACAATATAATATTGATTTAATTTTGAATACAATTTTTTTAAATAAAACTTATCGTAGGAAATTTGGAAATAAATCTTTTTCTTCAAGGACAATTTAAAATATATTTTCATAAAATTTATGTAATTTTTATTTTATAATATTATAATAAAATTATTTATTACATAATTTGGTTTTATAAATTAGTAATTTGATTAGATTTATTATAATCTTCAAACAAAAAAATTGTTTTTTGTTTGTTAGAAATTCAAACTCAAAAAACTAATTATAAATTATTTACATTTCCTATAAAAGCTAAATTATAACCTAAAGCTAATTTATTTATATATATTTTCATAATACAAAATAAATATATTAAAAATAATTTACAAGACCAAAAAAAATATCAATATATTACTTTATTGTTTGATTCCTAATTTTTTCAGTATTTTCACTTTTGAATTTGATATTGTTTTTTTTATTCTATTTCTCCAATTTTCTGTTAAAACAGACATAAATTTTAAACTTTCAAATGAAGTATTATTTGTTTTACTATTTGAAAAACTTGAATTTTTTTCTGTTTTTTCATTCAAATAAAAACTTTCTTGAAAATTAGCATCATTTGGAATTATGAAAATTAAATTTTTAGAAAAACAAATATACTTATTTGTGAATTCTGAAGGATACTCCATTATCAATAAAATTTAATTGTTTTCAAATAAAATTAATAATTAAATATTAAAATTATAATATTATTTTTCTCAGAAAAAGATATTATTGTATAGATTAATTAAATATTTTTTTATGTTGTTTTAGATTAAATAATTTTGCCAATCAATTATTTCTTCTTAATTTTATTTTATAATAATTATTTTTATTTATTTACTATTCTAGTTCTTGGAAATAAAATTTGAGATGTCGAAATTGTGGATGTACAAAAAACATCAATATTATTATTAATCCTTTACTACTCTTAAAAACAATTAAAGTTTAATCATTTTTTTTTTTATATCATTATCTTGACCAAATATTATATTAATCAATATCATAAATAAAGAAATCTCGTTTTTATTTTTTAAATTATTATAATGTAATAATAATATTTATTTTTTAAAAAGAAAAAAAATCTAAATAATGAAAATGAAACCAAAATAATTCAAATTATAAAATATGAAAAGAAAAATCATTCATTAAAATAAATAAAATTTCATATCAATTTATTAATCAAAAAAACTCTAATTAATCATAAATTTTTTTCCACTAAACCTTTCTTTTTCATTAATCCTTCTTTTACTGTTATTTCTAAAACATAATTTCATTCTTTTTTATTTTAATCCTCTAAAATTTTAAAATAAATCATTCATTTTTATATTGAGAGGTTTCTGATTCCTTCCTCTTTTTCTTATAAATAATGATATAGTTTTTTTTGATTCCTTTAATTACTCTCTTTACTAATTCATCTTATAACAATTTTCCTTTTTTTTCCTGACTCATTCATAAAAATGCAAATGTTCTTAAATAATCATTGATTTTTTAGTTATAATTTAATGAGTCATTAACACTCATTTTTTAATTTAAAAATAATTATTCATTTAAAAAAATTAATAAAATTCTTTGAATGGAACAAGAAGAAAAAATTTCCTATTCTTACGAAACTCTGTGGAAAGCAATAATTCGTCCTCCTCGTGATGATTATACAGAAGACTTGCTGATAGATGAGGTATTCACATTCAATGGAAAGACATATATTCGCAAAGACTACACAATTCTCTCAACAGAAGGACACCGTTTGCGATGTTCTTTTATCGAGCCTGATCCAGAATGCCGTCCCTCAATTGAGATGCCTGTAGTAATTTATCTACATGGTAATTCATCCTCACGTTTAGAAGGACTCCGCATGTGCCCCCATCTCCTTCGCAGAGACATCAATCTCTTTGTATTCGATTTCGCAGGGTGTGGCCTTAGTGAGGGAGAATACCTTTCTCTAGGATACCATGAGAAGGAAGACATAAAGGTGGTCATTGACTTTGTCTGTAACTTACCTGGAGTCAGTTCCATTGGCCTATGGGGACGTTCTATGGGTGCAGCAACAACCATGCTTTATGGACATAAAGATCCTCGAGTGAAGGCAATGGTGATGGACTCCCCTTTCGCCTGTTTCAGTGACACAGCGAAGGATTTAGCAAGGAGAGTGATTAAATTACCTAATTTTGTTTTTTCTGCTGCAATATCGATAGTAGCTTCTACTATAAAGAAGAAGAATGGATTAGATATTAAAAAGTTAAATCCTATTGATTGTGCTGAATTAACTGAAACTCCTTGTTTTTTTATTCATGCTAATAAAGATGAGTTGATTAATAAGGAACATTCTGATAAATTATTTGAAAAAGTGAAAGGAGTGAAATTTTTGGAAAATTGTGAAGGAGGACATAATAGTAAAAGACCAAGAGAGTTAATTGTTAAAGTTGGAAAATTTTTAAATAAGTATTTAAGAGGAATTGACGAAGATGATGGAGTAGATGATAAAAGGGAAACTATAGAAATCCATGTTGAAGATGAGAGTAGTGAAGAAGAAGATGAAATTGATCCAACTATAATGATTTTGAAGGAGTTAAATGAATTTTCCAAAAATGAAAAAAAGTGATTTTTTAAAGGAGCTTTTTAATAATAGAAATAATTTATTTGTTTGTCGTTTTATTTGTTAAAATATATTTTATTTTTTACATTGAAAGTAATTTAAATTTAAAAAAAATTTTATATATTTATATGTTTATTAAGATGTTTCTTGTGCTGTTTCTTTAGATTGATGTTTATGATCATCAATTTCTTCTTTTTCTTTATATCCTTCAACATTATTGTCACTTTCAGTTTTTGCGTTTCTTTTAAAAAAAAGAGGATTAGAATAAATTTTAGGTAAAACAACATTTCCATTTTCATTTACCTTTCTAAGTTTTTTTACTATATGTTTATGTTCTTGAAAATCACCATTTAATTGTTTTAAATTAATAAAAGGTTTTGAAATTTTCATTCTTTGAAACATTAATTCATTTTCTCTATTTATTTCTTCTTGTTTTTCTAATTTTCTATTTAATTTTACTTTTGCTAATTTTTTTTTAAAATTATCAAAAAATTCATTGTCGAATTCTGATTTTTTCCTGTTTGAAATTCTCTTTATTTTTCCTCCTAATTCTTCATTGTCTTTTTCTATTCGATATTTTAACATTGGATCTTCTCTTCTTTTTGGAATACTTTTTGAAGGTGATTTAAATATATTTTTTCTTGAACGAATTAATGCCAAATTTCTATTATGATAATAGCTATTTGTTAATTTTAAGGTTATATTGTTTTTATCGTAGGAATCATAAAATTTTTGAATGGGATTCATTTAAGTTATACTTATTTTATTTATTTAGGAAAAGAAAATTATTTTATGAATAAAATTAATCAAATTTTTAAGATTAATTTATAATATAAAAATAAATAATTAAATAATATTAAAAAGATTAAAATTTTTTTCAGTTTATCCAAATAATATATTAAACTAGAATATTTGGGGATTGGGGATTGGGGATTGGGGATTGGGG
>JAJJLU010000401.1:0-52863 GCA_023807065.1 Isotricha intestinalis
CCCCAATCCCCAATCCCCAATCCCCATACTCTTAGACTTTATTTTTATTTTTTTATTTATAAAATTTGATTATATACTATAAAATTAACCCTTTTTTTATTTTTTATTTTTTTAGGAATTACAATTAAATAATAATTTAATTTAGGATTATATAGATTATATATTTAATTATATTTTTTTTAAAATTCATGTCTCAAAAAAATGAAAATATAGAAAAAAAAAATGAAAAATCACTCAAAGAAGAATTTGATAAATCAAAAGAACAAATTTTGAATTTAACAAAAGAAATAGAAAATCTTAAAAATAAAAATGAAGAAGTCCAAAAAAATTTAAGCCTAAAGATATCTCAATTAGAAAAAGAAAATGAAGAATTATCAAAAGAAAATGAACAACTTTCAAAACAAAATAATAATTTAAATAAAGAACAAATAAATGAAAATGATAATCCTTTAATAAAATTACTTAAAAATTTCAATAATAGTATTTTAGATATGAAATTTGATATTAAAAATTTTGAAATGAAAAATAAAGAAATATTTAAAGTAAATTACATAAATTTATCAGCAGAAGAAATAAAAAAAAAATCTAAAAATTGGATTGAAGAAATAAATCAATTTCATGAGAATCAAATATATAATTTAACAAATAATTATGAGAAAACGATTCAACAATTAAAGGAAAAAATAGAAGATTTAGAATTTTCATTAGAAAAAAATATATTTAATTTAAATGAAGAAACAATAAAAAATACAGAATTAAACGAAAAAATAATAGGAATAGAAAAAAGAATTGAAGAATATGAAAGTATATTAGATTCAAAAGATAAAATAATTACTTTTCAAAAAGATAATATTGAATTATTAAATAAAAAAATAAATGAAATACAAAGTTTAAATAATGAATTAGAAGATAATGTTAATAAAAGTTATCTTCAAGCAAAAATGAAAGAAGATGAAGTTGATACTTTAGTTATGATTATTGATGGTATTTTAGGAAGAAGAAGAGATAAATACGAACATAATTTAAATAGGTTAAGTGCTGAAACTAAACAACAAATTGAAGAAATTGTTTCTGAATATGAAATTTTTGATGATGATGAATAATTTAATAAAACTTTAAAGTTTACATTTATTTAAATTTTTTTAATTAAATAAAAAAAAAATTTTTAATATTATTCAGATAAAAATTCATTAAATTTTTAATTTGTTAATATGAATCATAGAACAAGAAATAATAAAAGATATGAAGAAAATGATTGGTTTCATATTATAGATAAAAATTATAAATCTCTTCAATTAAAATATAATAGTTTAGAAAAACAAAAAATTCAAATTTCAAAAGATTCATTTGTTCTTTCTTTAATAGAAAATAGTAGCGATAAAAAAAAATATGATATTATAAAAGAACAAATGGAAAAAGTTGAAACAAATGAATTAAATAATTTAAAAAACAATATTCACTCTATAAATAATAATAAATCAGGATTTATATTTCCAAATATAAATATTTCTAATTATAAATATTATAAACCAAAAAATACTTATATTTCTTCTAATGAATATGAAACAATGAATAAACTTTTATCAAAATTTGATAAAAAAAATAATAAAAAAATTATAGAACAATATACTCATAAAAAAATAATTCCAAAAGGTTTTAATTTAAGTCATACAAAAACAAATTATAATTCATTTACTTTATCAACTGATGAAACTGAAGATTTTCAAATTAATAGTAAATCATATAGAAAATATCAAAAACCAAATTTATATTATAAACCTTATTTAAATAATACATTATTTAATGTTTTATTAAAAGCTAATAAAGAAGAAGAAGAATTTGAAAAAACTGGAATTGATATTATTCAAAATTTAAAACAAAATCATTTTAAAAAAAATAATAATGAAAGAATTTATAAAACTGAAATTAATCTAAAGAAAAATAAACCTAAAATTATTTCTAATAAAAAAAAAATACTTGAAAATAAATATAATTTCCCTATTATTAATAAAGTAATATTAAAAGGTAAAAAAGATTATTTTAAAATTGCAAAGGAAAAAATGTATGATATATATTTACAAAATATTAAAGGAGAAAAAAAGAAATTAATATCATCAAGAAGAAATAGTGAAGATAAAGAAGAAAAAAAATAATTATAAACAAATATAAATCTCAAATATAAAGATTTCTCAAAAAAAATAATTAAATAACTATATAACTAATTTACCAAAATTATAATTTTTTATTATTAAAAACAGAATTGACAATTTTAGCACAATCATCTTGAATAACATGTCTAAATTCACTTTCAATAAACAAAGAAAGATTTCTTTGTAAATCATCATAAAAACTTTTGACTTTTCCAAATAAATTTCCAATATGAATAATAGTAGCTTTTTTAATTAAATTAATGAAATTAAAATGACGACAATAATCAATAGGTTTATTTCCAAAATTATCATGAATAAAAGGAGAAGCACCAAATAAAATTAATATAACAAAAGAATCAAAATTATTATTAATAATAGATAAATGTAAAGGAGTATATCCAGTAAAATCAATTGAATCTATATTAGCACCATAACTTAATATTTTTGGAATTATTTGATAAAAATTTCTTTTACTTGCCCAATGAAGTGGTGTTTGATTATATATATCAAATAAAAAAACACTCTGTTTATTTTCATTTAATATTTCTAATGATAAACTCATATTTTTATCCTTTATTGCTTTTATTAAACTATTTAATATCTCCTTTCTTTCATATCTTGCCTTTATATTTAATTTATTTTCTAATAATTCATTTAATGTTAAATCACATCTTTTAAAATGTAATGCTGCTTTTAATATTATACTTTTTAATTTTAATCTTACCATCTTTTTATACGATGATTCATCTTTTTTTATTTTTCCTTCTATATTTAATTTATGTGTTTTAAATGCTTTTATTGCATCAAATTTCATTAATTTTTCCTTTTCTTTTATATTATTATTTTTATCAAAGAGTAATAATTTATTTTGAAATTTCGAGGAAAAATTATTTTTGGAAATTAAAGAAAAAGAATATTCAAAAATATTTTCATTTTCTTTTTTTAAACGATTTTTATATTTTTTGTTTAAATTAATTATATTGTCAGGAAGTCCTTTATATACAATAGGAAGAATAGGATGATTATCTAATATTAATTTATATTTTCTTTTTTTTTCTGGATTTTTTAATAATTTAATCAAATTTTCAGTACTTAAAGGATTATTTAATGGATTTTTATAAATTATTTTTTTCTTTATTTTTCTTCTTGTAATATCTATTGTTCTTGATTGTGATGAACTTAAATTTGTTGTTCTTGATGTTAAATTTTTTTTTAATTTATATGAATTTTTTCCTGATGAATAATTTATATTTGGTATATTTAATATTTTATTTCTTTTTATTGAATTGTTTGTGCTTAATAATGTTGAACTTTCATTATTGTTTTTAGAATTATTTGGGGATGGTTTTAACTTTTTTAATATATCACTTCTTAATTTATCTCTCAGATTTTTTGATGAATCCATTTAATTTTTTTTTTAAAATAAAAAATTGTTTTCAAATAAAAATCTGGCTTAATAATTAAATTTGTGGATATTATAAAAATAAATTTACTATTTTTTGTATTAATATAATATGGATAATAATATCATAATCTTATATTTATTTCCTATATTTAATTCATTTAATAAAATAAATTATTTGCAATAATCTTTTTAATTCATTATTTATTGTTAATTCAATAATTTAGATTTATTTAAATATTATCTGTAAAGTTTTTTCATATTTATATTAAAAATTCATATTCAATTATAACTAACAATATTCATAATTAAGAAGAAACAGACTAAATAATATTCCTCTAAAGGAAAATATAGTTTATTTCACTTGTAATAATGAAATTAAGACTTAAGGGAAAAAAATTAATAATTACTTATCTTATTTTATTAATCTACTAATCTTCATTATTGAATAAAGGAAGTAATAAAGAAAATGAATATAATTGAAAAAAATAAATAATTTTTTTTTTAAATAGTTATAAATTATAAAAATATTATATTTTAAACATTAAAATAATGGGAATATATAGATTATTTTCATTTCTCAAACAATATTTAAAACCTATAAATATAAAAGAATATGAATATCAAATTTGTGGAATTGACGGTCATTATTTTCTTCATAAACTTCTTCCAAAATTAGGTCTAAAAATATTAGAAGAAGTTCCAGATTTAACACCAATATATAAAATCTTAATAAATAATTTTATTCAATTAAGAAAAGAATATAAAATAGAACCAATAATAATTCTTGAAGGAGATGATACACCAATAAGAAGAAAAATAAAAAGTAATAGAATTGATGAAAGAGAAATTAAATTAAAAAAGGTTGAAGATTTAATTAAAGAAAATAAATATATTGAAGCCAAAAAATATAAAATTGAAGCAATGAGTATTAGACCTTATCATTGTAAAGAATTTTATGATTTATGTCAATTAAATAATATTAAATGTATGATTTGTCCTTATGAAGTTGATCAACAATTAAAATATTTAGAAAAAAATAAAAAAATTGATTTTATAATTGGAAGTGATTCAGATTTAATTGCTTTAAGTTGTAAAAATGTAATTTTTCAATTTAATTTTGATACTTTAGAAGGTTTAAGATATAATCAAGATGAATGTAAATTAATATTTTTTGAAAATAATTTTAATGAAGAAAGATTATTAATTCAATGTATATTAAGAGGATGTTATTTTTATAGTGGAATTAATCAAGATAATTTTGATATTACTTTAAAAGTATTAAACGAAGAAAATGAAAATGATTATAAAAAAATAATTAAAAAATTATTAGAAAAAAATAATAATTTAGAATCTTTTAATGAACAAATAATTGAATTTGAAAAAGCTTATATTTCTTTTAGGTATGGTATAATTTATGATCTTGATGAACAAAAAGAAAAATATTTAAATGATCTTCCTTCTGATAAAAGTAATTTTGTTTACAAATATAATTTAGATGATATTGTTGGGGTTTTTTTAGATAAAAATATTATTGATGGAATTGTAAATGGAAAAATTAGTTCTAAAACTTTAGAAGAAATTAAAGATATTCCTAAACCTACTCATGATTTTATCAATAAATTAAATAATAATAATAAAAATATACAATTGAATAAAGAAAATGATAATCAGGAAAAATTTAAAGAAAATAAAAATCCATTTTTTAATAAGGATAAAAAAACAAATAAATTTAATAAAGATGATAAGAAACCTGATAATTATGAAAATTCTAATGATTCTGGAGAAGAAAAAATTGTTTTTAATAAAAATAAATATTCAACATATAAAAATAATCATCATAATTCAAAATTTAATAATAATGATAAAAAATATGAAAATTTTAATAAAACTAATTATTATCATCAAAATAAAACAAATAAATTTGATAATAATTATAATAATGAAAAAAATAGAAGATTTTATGATAATAATTATAATAATAATAATAATAAAAGTTATAATAATAGAAATGAAAACAATTACTTTTATTCTGATAAATTTAATGATACAAATAACAAATATAATAAAAAAAAATATTTTAATTATCATAAAAAGAAAAAAGATGAATTTGACATAAATAATTATGAAATGTTATATGAAAAACCTGTTTATTTTAACAATAAATATAATTCAAAAAATAATTATTGAAAATATTAATGTTTAAAATAAATAATTCTTAAAATAATAAAAGTTAATTACCATAAGTTATTTATTTTCAAATTTAAATTATAAAAATATATATATATTTTATTTAATATTTTTTCTTAATTTTTCTTCTATAGAAACAGGTTCAATTTCATGAAGTTTCATCACATTTTTTTTTTTACCAACATCTATTTTAGGTCTTTTTTTTTCTTGTTTTATAGGTAATAAAATTTCTAAAATTATTAAGATAATTCCAGACAATAACAAAATAAAATAAATTAATTTTTCATATTTTAATTCTTCTTTAATAAAGAATAGACTTATAATAATTAATAAAATTCCCTTTCCACCACAATTAGTAATAATACCAAAATTTTCTTTGATAATATTAGGAAATTTATTAGGTAATATTGAATGAAAAATAATTAAAAAAAGAAATAAATAAGAATAACTTAATATTACATAATCACTCCAAAAATAAAATGTATCTTTTAAATAATATATATTTGCAATAATAAAAATTGCTCCTGATAAAATGGATAAACTTATTTCTAAACAATTTTTAAATTTTCTTAAAAATCCTTTAAAACATGTTTCATTTGATGACATATTTTTAAAAATTTAAAAAATTGCAATTAACAAAATAAATATATTATTTAATAATTGTTTCATATTTTTAATTACTATAATAAAAATATATGGGGACAGGTTCTTCATATAAAAGGAAAAAGTATTTAAATAAAATTCAAATAGAAAATATATGTCAGACAAATCAATTTTTTTATTCTTCAAAAAAATTTAAAATAGGAGATTCATCAATTTCATTAATTGAATTTTATCATATTACAAATGGTTTAATAGGAATTCCAATAATTAAAAAAATTATTGAAATTTGCCAAACTAAATCTGATAAATTTACTGTAAATGATTTAAAATATTTCTATGCATTACTTAATACAAATGATATTAATGCTAAAATTAATTTTTTATTAGATTTTATATTTTTAAAAGAAAATAAACTTAAGAAAGAAATATACATTAGTGAAGTGAATAATTCTTTTCAAAGAAGTAAAACTTTACTTCAATTATTTTTAAAAGAAGAATTTATTAATAATGAAAAAATAGAAAGAGAATACATTTATAATTCAATAAAAACAAATAATTTATCAATAATAAATAATTTTAGTTTTTTACAAAGTAAAAATAGAATAAAAGAAAATACAATAGTAAATAATGATGATGATCAAGGAAGCAATTTAGTAATAAATTCTAATTTAAAAGAATGTAGTTGTCTAAGTTCTAAAAATAATATTATGAGAAGAAATTCAAATTTAAAAAATAAACAATATGATAAATTAGAAAGAGAGTTTCAAATGATTGAAAAAAAAAATAATGAAGTTTTCCCTATTCAAGTTTTTGAAAATATGTTATATGAAATTGATATAAATCCAAGTTTAATTGAAATTATTGGAAATTATTTAAGATTAAAAAGTCAAAAAACTTTTTTTTCGTATGAATTATTTAAAGATTTATTTGGAATTTTAAATGTTCCTTTTGAAGATGGAAAAATTGAATTAGAAGATATTTCTAACTGTTTATTTGATTTACTTTCTTATCCAAACAAAAATATTTTAAAAAAAAATTTTTTTTTTTTCATTAAATCCACTAAACCTCAATTAAAATCAAAACAAATTAATTCAGTTTTTGAAAAACATAATATTAAAAAATACATTTCAAAAGATGAATTTCCAGAGATATTAAAATTAATTATTGATGAATTAGAAGATTCGTTTTTTAAAATAAATTTTATTCAATATATTTTTTTTAAAGGAAAATGTCCAGATAAACAAACAGAAAAACAATGTATTGAAATATTATTAAAAAATAAATCTTTAAATGATTATATCAAAGAAAAAGCAAAAACAGAAAATACTTTTTATATAATAAATATAGAATTTTGGAATAAATGGAATGAAATAATAGAAAATCCAAAAGTATTGAAAATAGATTTAAAATCATTAAAAATATTTAATAATAAAATAAGTGATAAATATGGAAAATTAAATGAAGGTTTAACATATCTTAAAGATTTTATTGTAGTAACAAGTAAAATTTATGAATTATTTGTTTTATGGTATGGACAACCAGTTGGAGCAGAATTAAAAAGAAATAAAATATATATTGATAATAATGATAAAAATGTATCTTCAATATTTATTGGAGAAGAACCTTTAACAAAAAAAAAATATGAAATAGAACTTTATCCTATATTTCTTTTATTTTATAATTTTGAAGATCTTCAAAAAAAAAATGAAAATTTATCAAAAATTAAAGAAAATTTAAAAGAAGCAGAAAATACTGTAAATGGAAAAGGAACTTATTATCCTTTTTCAAGAAAAACAAAATTTATTGATTTATTACAACCTTTAGAAGAAAGTATAAATATATCTTTAGAATGTGAAAAAACTCGTTTATGGCTTTATTATAAAGGAAAATTTAATATTGCTGATTATGAAAAAAAATTAGAAGAAGAAAATATTTTTGGAAGTGCTATTATTGTTTTAGAAATCAATAATGGAAATTGGCCTAGTGAAACAATAAAAAAAGAAAATGAATCAGAAAATATAATTTCTACTGGATTAAATAATATTGGTAATACTTGTTATTTAAATAGCATTTTACAAACTTTTTTAAATAATGTTGAATTGAAAGATATTTTATTAAAAAGAAATATTATTGAAAATGATTTTTTGAATTTTTTGATTAATAAAAAAACAAAAGGAAAATTAATAAAAGAATTTATAAATTTATTGAAACAAAAATGGAATGAACAAAAGAAAACAATAACTCCAAATGTTTTTAAAGAAATTTGTGGTGAATATAATGAAACATTTAAAAATTTTGAACAACAAGATGCATATGATTTTTATACTTTTTTATTAGATTCATTACATGAAGAAACAAACATAAAAAGTAATAAAATAAATGTAATAAATCAAGACAATATAAATCATACAAATGAAGAAGATTTAGGAAATGAAATATGGGCAAATAATATTAGAAATAATGCTTCTTATATTCATAGTTTATATTTAGGCCAATTAAAATCCACATTAATATGTACAATTTGTAATAAATCTAAAATAACTTTTGAACATTTTAGTTCTTTATCTTTACCTATTCCAGAAAGAGATAAAATTATTTTAGAAATAATATTATTTAGATTACCTTTTACTTTAAAACCTTATTATAATATTGATAATTCTCTTGATATTGGAATAAGAAAAAATTTAAAACAAATTAAAACTAATTCCATTGGCATTTATGCTGATGAAAGTGATTTATCTAGTTCAATGTTGGATTATAAAAATACTAAAGATACTAATTCTACTTATGAACTATTAAGTACTTTTTATTTTGAAAAAGAAATTAAAATGAAAAACTCAAATAAAAATGAAAATATAGTTTCTAATGCTTTAAATATTAATATTCCTCTTAGAATTAAAATAGAAATTGGAAGAAAAGAAAAATGTTCAAAAATAATAGAAATATTAAAATCAATGAATGAATTAGAATTAGAAGAAAAATCAGATTATACTTATTTTATTATTATACATCAAGGAAATTATATTAATGAAGATTTATTTATTGATGATTGTTTTACAACATATCAAACTATTTCAGTTTATGAATTATTAAATTATAAAGGAATAAAAAAAGTTTTTGATTATAAAGATTTAAAAGATATAAATCCTCAAAAATTAGAAAAAAAAAAAATTCAATTAATGATTAATCATCAATTTCCAGAATATCAAAATCAATTAATTGCAAAAACATCAGACATTTCATTAGAAAAAAAGAAACATGAAAATAATAATATGAATTTATTAATATTAAATAATAATTCAACAACAAACAAAGAAGAAAACATAGAAATAATTATTCCAATATTACATCGTTATAGAAAAAAAAAGTTAATAAATGAAACATTAATAAATAATTTATTTTATGAAAATTTAGAAACATTTAATGATTTCATATTATTATCAACAAAAAAATCAATAAAGCCATTACACTTATATGAAATAATGTGGGAAAAATATGAATATTATTTAAACACACCAAAAAAATATGAAAATAATCTTTGGTGGAAAGGATTAAATGAAATTATGAGTCCAATAAAAACAGAAAGAAGAAGAAGTTTAAATAATAATGAAATTAAATATTGTTCACCTTTTATAATTAAAATTGTTAAAAAAAATACTCATCAATGCTCTTTTTGTCCTTGGTTTAAATTTTGTAGTGGATGTATTTTAGATCCTCAATATATGAATTATTTAAATTTTGATTTAGATGATTTAATTGTTGTAGAATGGTGTTGTTCAATTGTTGCTAATGAAATTCAAGATAAAAATAAAAATTTAATATTGATTCATCCTAGTTTCTATAATAATAATTTAGATAATATTCACGAAGATATTCACACTAAAATTCCTTTAATTGAATGTTTAAAACTTTTCACTAAAGAAGAAGAAGTTAAAGATATTTATTGTGAAAAATGTACGAAAAAAACAATTTTTAAAAAAAAATATCAAATTGAAAGATTACCTCAATATTTAGTTTTAGTTTTAAAAAGATTTAAATATACAAAAATGTACACAAAGAAAATAGAATCATTAATTACATTTCCATTAGAAAATTTAGATTTAACTCAATTTTTATTTGAAGGAAAAAAGTTTCCATTGTTTGATTTATATTCAGTTGTAAATCATAATGGGACTTTAACAGGAGGTCATTACAGTTGTTTAGTTAAAAATGGAATTCATTGGATTAAATATGATGATGCTTTTGTTACTGAAAATGAAAATTATATTGAAACTAATTCTGCATATATGTTATTTTATAAAATGAAACCTCATAAAAAAGGAGATTTATATTTTAATTATATTGGTTTAATGGATACTGCTTTTAAATTATATATGAAACAAAATACTTTTAATCATATTTTTAATTATTCTTTTGATGAAAATAATGTAATTAAAGATGAATATAAAAAAGATTGTCAATTTTTTTACGGTGAACCTATTAATACTCATAATGGAAAAGGATTTTTAATTAATGTATATAAAAAAGATAATATTTATTATGGGAAAGTTAAAATTGAAAAAGGTTATATTGATGTTAAAATTGAAAATAAGATAAAAGAAACGATTAAAAGTGATTATTATGAAAATTATAAAAATACTCGAATTAAGGAATCTCAGAAATGTGGTAGTTGTATCATTTTTTAAAAGTTCTAATTTATATAGAAAATATTTGAAATATAAAAAATAAGCTTATTGTTTTAATAAAAAAATAATCAAATAAAATTATTATTGGTAATTTTTATTATATTTTAAGTAATATTGAATAAAAAAAATATATTATTTACTTTGATAATATTTCAAAATAAATTTTAATAATTTGAAGATTAATTATTGATTTTATATTTATTTATTTTTAAAATATATATTTCTAATCCATTTAAAATTTTTTGAATAAAAATTTAATAAATATTTTCCATCCTTTTTTTATTTATAATTTTTTAATATTTTTTTTCTTTTTTTAAGTGTATTATTTTTTTTAAAAACATTTTAATTTCTGATATAAAAATATATTAATTATATGAAAAATATTTTACTTATATTATCTAGATATTTATAAAAAAATTAAAATTATATAAAAATAAAAACAACTTTTGTACACTTTACTAAGCAAAAATCATTTATTTTTTACTAATATATCCAAAAGAACATTTTTTGGTATTATTAATAGCATTTTCCTTTTCTTATTAATATTATTATTTTTTTTAATAATATTTGGTATAACATAAAAACAATTAAACAAAAGAAAAAGTGTAACATAAAGGGCAATTAAACATTTAAGTAATATTTCAATATGATGACCAATATTATTTATATCATTTGTAACAATATTTGTAGCATCTCTAATACAATATTTAAAAACATTATCATTTAAAATAATTAAATGATTCATTATATCACTATTAAAAAGTTCAAAAGGATCTAAACTATTATATTCTTCAATAATAGATTCATCTGAAGGAGTATAATTAACATATAATTTAGTTCCATAAAATAATTCAGAATATAAAAAGCCTTTTTCAAAAGCAATATTTAAATTTTTTAAAGATTTATGATATAAATGCATTAATGAATGAATTATATAAGATGATAATGAATTTAAACCAAAATTTGCTATTCCATAACCTATTAAATTACAATCTCCTCCATAATTATTTATATAATTATCAAGATAATGACATAACGATTTTTTTTGAATATTTTTATAAAATAATTTTGTTGATTGTTTCATTAATCCTTTGTTAACTCTATCATATAAATCTGATACATACATTGAATTATCATTATATATTATTTCAAATTGTTGAGATAAGGATTTTGATATGTCATTTATAAATAAATATTCTGTGTAAGTTGATTTATATGCTAAAAAAATTCTTAAAAAAATTACATTTCTTATTATAAATATTTTTAATTTTTGAGTGTGAAAATAAATATCTTGGTAATCTTTTATTTGATCAAATTTATCATTTATAATAAATGTAAATACAATTGATAATATTGAAAAAAAAGAAAAAAAAATTATATAAAGAGAAATATAAGTAAAAGCTTTTTTTTCATTTTTAAAAAATTTTAAATCACCACTTAATTTTTTTTCAGAATGTAAATTTTCATTTTCATCATTACTATATTCACTCAATTCTTCATTTTCTTCATCTTCATTTAAATTATTAAACTTATTTTTATTTAACATTTGATCATATAAATTTTCACTTGATTCATTTGAATAATTATTTCTACTTAATACTTGAAGATTTATTTTTGGAGTTGAAACTAAATGTTTAGATGAATAATTTGTATTATTTGTTGCATCCATAAATCTTTTACAATGATCCATTGATATTATTATTGTTCTTTTATCTATCTGAAAAAAAAAATCTATAAATTTTTTTTTTTCTTCAGATACTTTAAAACTTGCTTTTAAAATTAAATATAAACCAAAAATTTCAAAAGGTAATAAAATGAAACATAAAGAATAAGTATATAATTTATTTTGTTTAATTTTTATTAAATATTCATTTCTGTAAATATCAGTATATTCATTAAAATGTCCATATAAAAAATTTTCAGAATTTTTTAATAAATTATTAAAAGTTTTATCTAAAAGAGTAATTTTTGAATCTTCTTTATATATATATGAATAAATTAAAGATGTAAATTCTTCTAATAAATTTAAAACAGGAACTTCTGATTTAACTTGAATTTCTTTATTTGTTATAATTGTAAGATTTACTTTATAATTATTTATTTTTTCTCTATTATTTTCTGAAAAAGTTATTGAATTAAAATAAAGAGAATCAATTAAATTCATCATTTCATTAAAAGTTTGTAATAATGTATTCCTTGAAATTACTTTTATTTCATCATTTGAAGGACGAATATTTCTATATTTTGGATTTTGAACTAAAGTTAATTTAACTGAATAATAAAATGTTTCTGCAATATTTTCATTTAAATCATTTAAATAATTTATTGTCTTAATTAATACAAATTTTTTTTTTTTTCTTTCAATGAATAAGCTATTAACCAGAATGTAAATATTATTGAAAAAAAAAAAGTAATACTTATACTAAATAAAAGAAAATATATTGATTTATTTATTTTATATTTTGTTTCATTTTTTATCGTTTCATCATTTTTCAATTTTATATCTTTTTCGTTTAATTTACTTTCATTTGGATTTTTTATTTTTATTTTTTTCATTCTACTTAATCTACTATCTCTTCTTTGTGAAAATTTAGATTTACTTTTTAATTCTTCTTTCATAATTAATACAATTTTATCTTCCTTTGGAAAATTTTTTAATTCTTGAATTACATTTTTATTAAAATCATAATAATATAAAATAACTTTATCTAAGTTAACTTTATAATAATCATTAAAATAATGTGAATTACTAATATTAGATTTTTTTTTATTTTCTAATTTATTATTTTCACTTAAACTTTCATTAGAAGTATATGAATCAAAACTTTTTGAATAACTATTTTCTTCAGAAAAATCTTGTGAACTTATCATACTTTCATTATATTTATTATATTTTTTATGAAAAAGAGATTTAACATAAGTTGTCATTGATTCATAATTTTTTTGTTTTTTATTTTCATATAAATTTGTATCTTTAAATACATATGAATAAGCCTTATAGTCAAAATTTATTATTTGTTCATTTAAAGGAATTGTATTTGAATTTATTTTAAAATCTCCATTTTGAAATTCTGTTCCAAAAGTATTTGAAATTGCTACTGATGAATCTATTTTTTTATGAGGTATTTTATTAAGAAATTTTTGTTCATTTAATATTGATTCAAAATTTTCAACAGATGAAGAATTAGTTTTTAATGGATAATAATATTCAAAATGAAAATAATAACCTAATAATTCGTTATTCATTTTAATTTCTTCACAATATAAACTAAATGCTTTCTTATTTTTTTTCCATGTAATAATATTTTTTGCAAAATTATAACCATCATTTTTTAAAAAATATTTTTCTCTTATTAAAATATCTTTTATCATTTGTTCATTAAAACCTTCAGTTTCTTTATTAAGATACAATTCTTTAATTTCTTTTTTAAGTTCAATTATATAACTAGTTATATCAACAGTTCCATTAAAATCTTTATCAGTTAAATTTAACATAGTAATAGCATTAGTTGTAAAATTTTGAATAATAAATTCTTTATTAGTTGCAACATGACAAGTTTTATATAAACTTTGATGAAAAAAAACTTCTTTATCATTTTCTAATCTTGTGAAATTATAAGGAGTATAATCTTCATCAAATATAAAATAAGTTTCCATATATACTGGAATTAAATACATTGAATTACTTTTCATAAAAAAAAGCCCTTTCATTTTTTTTGGAGATTTAAATTCTTCTTTAAATTTATATATTAAAAATTTATTCATTACTACTTTATCATGAGTATCTTTTAAAAAATCTGGTAATAAAATATTTATTGTTTTACCAATTAATTGCCCCGATGAATAACCTAATTTCTTAGAAAAATCATGTGAAATTTTATGAATAACTCCTACTGAAAGTTCTTTTATTCCACTTGATATTATAAATTGTAAATTTGAACTTGATTCTATTTCATTTAAATCATAAACTTTATAATTTCCTCCTATAATTTCATTTATTTCTTCATATTCATTTTCTTGCATTTCTGTTTTGTCAAATATTTGTTTACTTATTTCATATTCATTTAAAACATTTCTTAAAAAATAAATATATAACATAATTACTTTTTTATTTTTTAATTTTTTATTATATAAAAATTTAAATTTTTCATGAATTTCTTTTACTTGTAAATTTATTATATTTCCTAATTTTTCTAATGTTTTAATATCTTTATGTTCTTTACAATTAAATAATAAATTCCAAAATTCAAAATACATTTCTGAATTTTTTAAAATTAAATAAAGAAAATTATTTATATGATAGTAAGAAGATAATTCTGTATTAAATTGTTCTTCATTATTTTTTGATAAATTAATAAAATTAGTTTCTAAACTTCTTTTTAATCTATATATATAAAATTCTTGTGATAAATGAGAGTCTATTTTTCCTTGTGTAATATCTTCATATAATGATAATATAACTAAAAATGCTTTATTATATTTAAATAATTCTTCATATAAATAAATTGCATAAAAGCATTTTAATAATATACTTTGATTATATTTACTTATTTGAAATTTTAAAGTTGATTCTATGAATTTAGACATTTTATAGTCTAAATCATCATCTAAATGATAAATAAAATTTTCTTCATCAATATCTGATTCTTTACAAGAAATCGAACAAAACATTAAAAACTCAAGTAAATTTTCTCTATTATATTTTCTATCTTTAATACTATTGATAAATAATCTTATTTGATTATAAGCAATATAATCATTAGAAAAATGAAGAATAATAGAATATTTTAAATATTGTTTAGGCCAAATAAAAATTATCCCTGCCATAATTATCATAAAAAGAAAAAAAACATAAATTAATCCATCAAATGATTTATTTTTCATAATATATCCAATGAATAATAAAGATGATGCAATAGCTAAAGTAAAATTAAAATAAAGATATAATTTTGAATTTGCTGATTGAATATCTTGATAACTATATTCTAATATAAAACAATATAAGTGAATATATGTTAACAAAAATATACAAACACATTTTACACCTAAAATAGAATGAATTGAATCAAAACCTTGAATAATTAAAAAAATTATTTTATTAAACAAAAAACTTTTTGATGAATTCATTATTATATATTTTGCAATTGATGCATAATTATTTTTCAATTTATTAAAAGAAAATATTACAAATATATAAGTCAGATAAAAAACAATTATAAGACACATTAAACTCATTATAAAAAAAAATATGTGATTTTTCTTATAACACTTTATTCTACCTTTAAATATTGATTTATTATTTTTACAAAAGATAATATCAAGATTACTTTCTACTATTGGGATGAAAAAAATAGTTTTTAAAAAATTCATTGAATTTCTTAAACAATTTAATTGAAATGTCCTTTTTTCAACATTTCTCTTTTGAAAATAATATTTCAATAAATTTGCATAAATAAAAAAACATAATAAAATAAAGAGATATGTGAAAATTATAAAATAAAAAAAATAATTGGGATTTGAAATAAAAAAGGAATTAATTTCAAACCATTTTAGAAATTTAGAAATTGATAAAAATATTTTTGATTCTCCCCATATTTGAATATACTATAAATTTATAATTATTAAACTTACAATATTTGAAAATATAAAAGATAAAACTTGAAATAATTCTATAAATAAGAAAATATTATGAATTATGTAATTATATGAATATGATTTATATAAATGAAAAAAAATTTCAAAATTTGCAAGTTTAAATTGTTTTAGGTTATTGTTCTGGAATATCATTTAATTTTTATTTTTTTTAAAAATCAATATTATAAATAATAAAATCTATAATTTAATTAATCTTAATTTTAATTGAAAAAAAAATTTCATTGAAATTTGTGTTGAATTTATGAAATTGAAATAAAAATTAATTTTAAGAAATGGAAGAAAAGCAGAAAAATTTCTTAAAAAAAATAAAAAATGGAAATTATAAATTATTTTATAAAATATATTCAAAATACGCCCCTTCAAAATGTAAAATTTATTTATTAGAATTATTTGATCTTCTACAATATATTGCTATAGCATATAATTCTAAGGTATAAATAAATAATAATTTAAAAATTAGACTAAAAATTATTGGGGTAATTCTTTAATTTATAAAAAAATGATTCAAATTTTTCAAAGCTTTCATCCTTTAATATATACACAAAATAATTTATCATTATTTTCAATATTTTTAATCTTATCTTATCTTATTGTTATATTTGGTTTTTTCCTATATATAAATTTAATTAAAATTTGTATACAAAGAAAAGAATTAGAAAAAAGAAAAATACAATTATATTTATTAAGAGTTATTTTAGAAATTCTTCCAATTATTGTTATTCCTTATATAGGTAAGATTTATAATATAAAAATTATATTAATTAGAAATTAATTTAACAATTGTAATGTGTAAAGACAATGGAATGTTTAATGAATTTTATAAATGTTTTAAAGGAAATCATATTCTACTTTTTATTCTGAGTTTCTTATGTTTAATTATAAATTTATTTCTTATTAATATTTCTTTAATTTTTTCCTTTGAAAGAAATGAAGATAAATCTTCATCTATAATTAAACATTTAATTTTAGATAGAAAAAGAATTTTTAATTATATTAAAATTTATTTAGTGATTGTAGGTACAATTGGATATGAATATGATATAAGGGGATTTTTAAGTATTTCATTTTTAGTCTCTTCTTTTTTTAATGCTTTTTTTTGTTATAAAGAAAATTTTTATAAAGGTAATTCTATAGTTCAAGATATAATAAGATTTTATATATTTGCTATACATTTTATTGGAAATTTTTTTATATTCATTTATTATGTTTTAAGAAAGAAAAATATTAAAGGAGTAATTTATATGTTTTTTTTATTTTCTTTAATTTTAATTGGAATTATTCTAATGTCTAGGAAAGATTTTTATTTTCTACAATATAAAAATATTTTTAATCTAGAAGAAATTGAAATTTATAACCAAATATCCATTATTTTAAGAGCAATAAAAGAGAAAAAAAAAAGCAGAAAACAGTTTTTAAATTTAATAAGTTATTTTTCTTTTGAATTAGAGAAAAATATTGAAGATAATATTAATTTCTTAGAAAAAAATGAACTGAAAAGTCAATATACTTTATATTTATATATAGAAAAGATTTACAAAAAAAAAATAGAATTATTCAATAATAGTATTTTACTTAAATTAACATATTCAGATTTTTTATATTATATAATAAAAAAATATAAAAAATCATATCAAACAATATATCAACTTTATTCTGATATTGAATCAAATAATATATATTCAACTTTATCACAATCTTTTTTTGTATATAGAATAAAAAAAGATATAGAAGAAAGAAGAATAAATAATATTAATGATGGAAATAATATATCTTCTCAATATCAATGTCAGTTATTGATCAAATGTATATCTCGAATTTCAAGTATTTATTATGAATTTTGGAATTTACTTTTAACAAGTTCTCAAAAAGAAGATTTAAATAAATTAGATGAATATGCAAATGAAATTATTTATTTAAAAAATAAAATTGATAAAAAATATGAAAGAATAAATTCATTAAAAATTATAAATAAAAAAATTACTGATTATTATTCACTTTATTTAAAAGAAATAATTAAAGATGAAGAAAAAGCTGAAAATATTATATTAAATTCATTAGAAGAATTTGATAAGAATAATGAAGATAATAAAATAATAAATTTAAAAGAAGTAATTGATATAGATAATATTTTTTCATCATCTCATTTTCGATTTATAATAGTTTCTCTATATAAAAATTCCTTAGGAAATATATTAAAAATATCTACAGATGTATCTGGAAAATTTGGTTATCTTTCTGATGAATTAATAGGACAAAATTTAGAAATATTAATGCCTTCATTTCTTAAAAATGAACATAATAAAATTTTAGAAATGATAATTAAGGAAAGAATTTATTTAGAAAAATATGAAAAACCAAAAAAAAATATTGTTTATGTTAAAACAAAAGCAAAATTTATTATTCCTGTTCCTTTAGAAATATCTATTATTTATGATGAAGATAGAAACCCTTTTATTTTTGCAAAAATTGATGAAGAATCAGAAATATTAAGTTTGAAAAATATAAGAAACTATTATATTATTCTTGTTAATAAAAATTTAAATATTAAATATTTAACTTCTAATTGTATGAGAGCTTTAAATTTGGATAATAAAAGTATAAATTCTAATCGATATATAGTTAATTATATTAGAGAAATTGATAATGAAGTTTTTAAAATTTTAATGCAATCTAATGGAGAAAATAATAAATTAAATATTGCAATTTCATTATTAAAAGAGTATTATATGAGTAATAAACTTGAGAAACTTATTACTTGGACTAAAAATAATAAAAATTTTTTAATGAATTGTGAAGAAATTAAAATGAATGATAAATTAATGGGATTTGTATTTAATTTTCAAGATTTTGAATTGTCTTCTTCTTTAATAATTCAAGGTAAAAAAGAAAAATTAGATTTTTTAAAATTAAATGCTTCTACAAGAAAAAAAATTTCTTCAAATAATTTAGATGTATTTCAATTAAATAATAATGTTATTCCTTCAAATACAGATAAAATTGACTTTGATTTTAAAAAAAAAGAATATGTTTTTCTTGATAATAATAATAGAAATAATATTCAAAATATATCAGCATATTATAAAAAAATAGTAAGGAAAAAAAGTAAAAATAAAAAGAATAATTCAAATGATAATGAAGATGAAAGTTCAGAATTTTCTTTGAATTTTGAACAAAAGACAAATAATTCAATTGAAAATAAAGAAGAAGAAGAAGAAGAAGAAGATGAAGACTCTTCTTCATTTTATGAAAAAAAACAAACACATAAAGATAATAATAATGATGATAAAACAAATAATAAAGATACTCAAATAAGTTCTTTTAAATCAATGAGAAAATTAAATAAATCTTATTCTAATAAAATAAAAGTTCACTTTAAACATGAAGAACTTGAAAATATAAAAAAAGACATTAATAATGAAATTATTAAAGTATATAAAGTTGATTTATCAAAAATAAAGTTATATAGATATAATTTTGAAACTCATAAATTAGATAGATTTAAAAAAGCATATAATTCAAGTAAATTTGATGAAAGAATAGGAATTGAAAACTCAATGTCACATAGTATTAATGAAGAAAGAGTAAAAAAGAAAAGAACTCCTTTAAATGATATAATGAAATTAACTTTTACGAGATTATTTATTCTTCCAGAAATAAAAAAATTAAAAAGAAAAGAAACTGCAAGTACTACAAAATTTTTAAATAAATATATTTCAGAAAAAAAATGTAATTTATCAATTCAACTTTTAATAATAGTTTTTTTCCTATTTTTTATACATGTAACTTTTTTTTATATATATATATTTACTTTTAGTTTATATACAAGAAGAGAAATTTCTGGTATTGCAAGAATAAATAGATATTTATCCAATTTGAGAGATAATGTAAATGATATTTTTTATCAATCTTTTCATTTAGCAATTCTTAATAATCCAAATTTTAACAATTTTTTTCCTACAAGAGAAACTTTAAAAAAAGAATCAAAAAATAAATTATTATTGTTATATCATGAAACTTTAGATTTAATTCAATTTTTAACTGAGTATAAACAATCTTTATCAAGAAAATATATTAATATTTTAAATGAATATAATACTGATATTATTTCTATTTCAAGTTCTTTAACTACAAATTCAACAAATAAAAAACTAATTAATTTATTATATGAATTCACTTATTGTGTTTATAATTATGCAATTAGTGATGATGAAGATATTCATTTAAGAAATTTAGATTATAATTTTATTTTATATAATTCAAAAATTTTTTACTCAGAAAGTTTTGAATCATATTTAGATATTTATTTAAATATATATAAAGATAAAAAAAATTATGCTATTAAATTCATATTTATTTTAATTTGTCTTTTTATTATCATTTTAGTTTTACTCATATATTTCATTTATAAAGCAAATAAATATGTTTCAAATGACAAAGAAAAAATATTAAAATTTTTTTTCCAAATTGATGTTATTTCTATTAAAAATTCAATTTCTAAATGCGAACAATTTATAGATAAAGATAAAAATTGGTTAACTGATTCAAACTTAAAGAATAATTATGAAAATAATAATGATGAAATTGAATCAAATGATGATTATGATGATTTATTAAAAGAAGACTTGAGAATTATAGAATTATTAAAAAACAATAAAAAAAATGAAGAAGAAAATTCAAAAAACCTTCAAAAAGATAAAAAAAAAGTAATTATTCAAGAAATAGGAACACATAATTTAATAATTATTCTGATAATAATAACAATATTTCTTAGTTTTATTTTCATTTTAGTACTAATTATTTTATATAAAATGTACAATTCCTTTTATAATTATACAATCTTATATCTTATAATACAAACACATAAAACAACATTTTCAAAATATTTTAATTTTATTAGAATTTATATAACATATAATCATAAAGAAGATTATGATCCTTTAATTCAATATATAAAGCAATCATTATATGATAAAGAACATTATTTATTTTCAATAAATAATAATTATCTACTTGAAATAATGTCAAGAGCAAATAAAAAAGGTCTTCCACATAAATCATTAAATTTAATAAATTCATTAATAAAAGATGATTTATGTATATATTTTAGTGAATATGCTTTAACTTATGATATTAAATGTGATGAATTTTGTGATGGTATTGTTAGACATGGTTTAATTGGTATTTTAAATTATGGTATTCATTCATTATTATATATAATGAAAAAAATGGAACAAAATCTTAATTTAGCAAAACAAAAAGGTTATAAATATAATGAAATATATTATGGCACTGAATATTATCAAACTTTATTTCCTGAAAATAAAAATGAATGGGAACAATATAATAAATTAAATCCTTTTAGGAATATTAATGGACAAGTAGTTAAAAATATTACTGTTTTAACTGAAGTTATTTATAAAAATATTACTAAAATATTTAATAATTTAATTAAACAAGAAATTAATGATGGATATGTTTATATTCAAAAGTTTTTAATTATTTGTATTTTCCTTTTTAGTATAATTGCTTATATACCTACTATTTTTTACATTATTCCAGATATTGCAAGAAAGAATATTGATATTAATAAAAAAAAAAAATTATTAGCAATTATTCCAAGAGATATACTTACTGATATTATTCATAAAAATGAGGGAAAGTTGTAATTATTTTATATATATATTTTATTCCTAGAAATAAAAAATAAAATATAATTAAAAATTATATTATATTGTATATTAATACTTTTTATATCAGTATTTTCTTG
This sequence comes from Isotricha intestinalis, assembly GCA_023807065.1. Classification (NCBI taxonomy): domain Eukaryota; phylum Ciliophora; class Litostomatea; order Vestibuliferida; family Isotrichidae; genus Isotricha; species Isotricha intestinalis. The sequence goes on from JAJJLU010000401.1 coordinate 22,453, forward strand.
TAATTTTTTATATCTCCATTTTTATGGTTTAATCTAATAATTATATTAATTCATCTAATTCTTGAAATGAGTTTTTTTTTTGGTTGGGATTTTTAAATTTTTCTTTTTTTAGTTTGGAAATTTTTAAATTCTTTATTAAAAAACTTAATATTTCAAAAATTTTTTAAATAAAAAAATAGATTAAAAATTTACTACTATATTTAAATTAATTCTAAATTTATTTTATGAGATATTCGTAATTATCATCAATTTCATTATTTCTAATTCTCCTTTGTTTCTTATTTAAAAATTTATAATAGAGAAATATTAAAAGTAAAATACAAAGAATTAATATTATAGAAATAAAAACAGTAAGTATATATTGATTTCCTTTTTCAATATAAGGATGATAAAATCCCATGACTTTATTATCTTGGTCAAAAACAATAGTATATTTTCTTAAAAAAACTTCACCTAAATACCATACATCAGTATTAAATGAATAAAAAGCAAATAAACAATAATATTTATTTCCAAATTTAATAAATAAATCATTATAATTTAACTCAAAAGTATAATTCCAAATTCTATGTTCAAATTTTAAAGAAGGAAATTTTGAAATATCAATATCACTATCACAAATTACAAAATTATAACTAGAATGTTTTTTATTAATTGTACATTTTTTATTATTAAAATATTGATTAAAAAAGATTTGAGAACAATTTTTAAAAAATTTATCACTTACGGTGATTCCAGAAAATTCACTTTTAAAATATATAGTTTTTATATCATCTTTAATTAATGTATTTCCAAAATAAACATTATCAAAATTTGTACACCAAATTTGGACTTCATGAGTAACATCAGCACTTAATAATCTTAAATTTTCTTCTTTATAAACTTTATTATTATATTCATGTGGATATTTTCCTACAAGAAAATCTCCTTCAAATTTATTATAAAATATATAACTAAATACTATTTTTTCTATTATATTTCTTTGTTTTAATTGAAAAATAAAATTTGAAGGAAAAGCTGAATTTGTTTTTATCATTTTCAAACCAATTTCACCTGGTTTAAAAGAGGATAATTTTCTATGATTACTTGCTAAAATAAAATTAAAATCATTTATTGTTATTTCTTTATTTTTATCATTTTTAAATCTCATTGTTTCAGAAGAAAAGTTTCCATAATCAAAATATTCATCATTATAAGTTTGATTTGGACTTACTTGTCTAAATGATGATGAATCTAATTTGTTATACATTTTATTTTCTTCTGTTGAAAAATAAAAACCTGGTTTTTCAAAATTTAAATATGTTGGAATTATTTGAGGAGGAGTACCAATTGAAATATTTATATATAATCTTTTTGTAAAATAAAAATATAAATTTTTATCTAATTCTTCATTATATGCTGTATCATTTTCTTTAATTGGGATTACTAATGTAGATTTTATCAATATTAGATTTATTAATATTATAAAGAAAAATATTCTCATTTATTTAATTTTTATTTTTATAAAAAAAGAAATAAATTCAAATAATAAGGAAAAATTTTCTTTAATTTTTGACAATTCAAAATTTTAAATGTTGAAAAAATAAAATACTAAAAAAATATATTTATTCCTATAGTTAAAAATTAATTACTATATTTTTGAAATTATTTTAGATATTAGAATATTTTTAATAAATAAACAAATTATGTTCTTTTTTAAATTAAATAGAGTAATAAGAATATATTCTTTGTTAAGGTTCTATAAGAGAGTAAATTTAAGTTATAAAAAATAATTAGGAAAAAGAATTTTTATTTTTTAAAATTTATTTTTTATTAAATATGTCTAAAAAGAATAACAAGAATAGAAGGAAACAATATGTTGAAAGATTAAAAGAAATGGAAACTAGAATGGAAAAAGAAGCTAAAGAAAGGCAAATGAAGAAAAATATTAAGAGAGAAACAAATAAGTTAATAGAAGAGATTGAAGATATAAATTTAGAACAAGAAAAAGAAGATAAAATGGATGTAGAAAAAAGTTCAAAAACAAAACATAAAAAAAGAGTCGCTTATAGACATAAAAAAAAGAAAAAATATAATTAAAATAAATATTAAATATTTTTTAAATTTAGAAATTATATTCAATAAAAAAAAGAATTAAAAATTTATAATTACAATAATTTCAAAATATCATTTGAGAAGAAGTTATTTCATTAATATATATTATTCTTAAAAGGACAATTAAAATAAGCTCTTCTGATAATTTTCTTGTAATTATGAAAGACTATAATTATAATTATAAATAAAGAAAATTCTTGTAAAATATGGTTTTATAAATTTTAGATTTAGAAAATTTTTTAATTAATTTTTGGAATTTTTATTTATTTAATTTATTAATTTTAAAAAAATAAATAATAAAACTTTCTATATAACTAAAAAATATATTAAAAAATAATAAATACTTTAATTAATTTAAATTAAATGTATCAAAATTGGCAAAATTCGAATCAAATGAACAATAAATTTGAAATGAAAAATAATAATAACAATAAAAATGAATATTTATCAACAAGACAAGTATATAATATACCAAATGAAAAATTTAATAGTTACTTGGCAAATAATTTTGATTCAAATGACTTATTAAATTTAAAAAATACAATAATGAAAACAGGTTTTCCAAATCCAGAATCAATTCCAAGGCCAACAATAGGAAAATTAACTTTTTTATCAAAATTAATAGAACAATATTATAATTTTTCCTATGATAAAAAAAGAGAAATGATAAATAAATATTCATTATTATCACAAGATATTTTTAAATATAGAAGTATAAGAGGAGATGGAAATTGTTTTTATAGAGCTGTTATTTTTTCTTTTATTGAACAAATAATTTTATTTAAAGAAATTGAAATGTTTAAAAATATAATTTATGATATTAAAATTAGTTTTGAAGATTATCATTTAAGAAACTTAGATATTAAAATAAATTTAATTCTAAAAATTTTAGTTTTATGTTACATTGCTTTAAATAAAGGAAAAATTTCTCAATCATATGAAATATTTGTAAAATCTTTTATGAATAATTCTCAATTTGATCAAGGAATGATTATTTATTTTAAATTTTGTCTTTTTAGATATATTAAAGAAAATGAAAAAAAATGTTATTCTATTGATTTTCCAGTTCTTATTGGAAATTTATTACCTTCTGAATATGAAACTGAAAAAGGAGAATTTTTATTTGAAAAATTTTACTCTGAATTTTTATTCAAAATGCAAAAAGATGCTGAAAAAATAGTAATTTATATTACTCCTTTTGTTTTATCTGTAAAAGTGGAAATTGTTATGTTTGATATTGAAAATGATTTTAGAAAAGTTTTTAATTATTATGGAAATAATCCTTTTAAGAAACAATTATCTATTGTTTTATCTAATAAAAAAAATCATTATGAATTAATTTATACTAAAGAATTTTATCAAATGAATTATGAAATTCTTAACAATTATACTGATAATTCTTATGTGAATAAAGTTCTTACTGAAATAAAGAATAATGAAAAAATTATTCAAACTAATTTAATTCAAATGGAACCTACTATTTTAAATAATAATAATAATAACAATAAAAATAATATTAATTATAATTATCAAAATAATAATCAAAATCTATTATTATTTGAACAAAATAAACAAATAATAAATAATAATCAAAATATGAATTATAATAATATTAATCAAGGAAATATATGTTTAAATTGTAAAATTGGATTTTTTTTTGAATATAAATTTCGTTTATGTCAAAATTGTTTTTTATTGAAATTTAAAGAGCAATTTATAGAAAAATATTTTATATGTTTATCAAAGCTTCAAAGTTATTTTCAAACATGTAATGATTCAGGAGATTATAATAGAACTTTAATTTCATTATTTGATAAAGAACAAATTTTAATAACAAATAAACAAATTGAAATCCAAAATGCTATTTTATTAATTAATAATTATTTACCTCATAATAATAAAATATATTTAAATGCTTTAATTTCACAAGTAAAAAATTTATTTTGTCTTCAATGTCATAAAAATATAAATCAAAATAAATTATTTATTCCATGTGGATGTTTTTTTTGTTCATATAATTGTTTAATAGAACATTTTAATAATATTAATAAATTAGAAATAAAAAAAAAAACAAATGATTTTTGTTGTGTTTGTTCAAATATTTATGAAGCATTTCAAGTTTTAAATTTAGTATTTTTATTTAAAAATATGAATCAAGAAATTTTAGTGAATAAAGGTTTAAATTTATATAAAGAAATATCAAAAAATAAATGTTCAAAATGTAATACAAATATAAAAGATGTTGATTCAATTTATGTTAAATGTAAAAATGAAGGTTTTGATCCTAATTGGAAAATACTTGGAGATAATTTTACTTTTAATCATTTACTTTGTTCTTTTTGTTATAGAAATTTAGATAATTCAAAATATTTTTGTATCTTTTGTAAAAATGAACATTTTGTTTTAAATAAAAATATAAGTAATGATAATTCTTGTAATCTTTTTTAAAAATATTTAAATTATTCATTTAAATATATTATATTTTAAATTAATTTTGTGTTCTTTGATTGTTTAATTCAAGCAAATTTAATAAATGAAATAATAAAAAAATGAATAAAAAGAAACTTATTATAAAAGCAAAAGAAGATTTGTGAGGTTTGTCCAATGAATTATATTTGTATAAGAGAATTTTTGAGGCTTTTTTTTATTTAGTTAATGAATTTTTATAAAATTTTTTTCCCAAAGAAATTACTTCTTCTTTGAATAATATAATAAAAAAAAAATATATTTCATTCTAATAAAATTTTTTTGATATATGAAAGTCTAATTAAGATATTATTATATTATATTTTTTCTTAATTAATACTATTATTGAGAAAATTTAAACTTATTTCATAAATTAATTACATCACTAAATAATAGAAAATATAATTAATTTATATTTAAAAATTTAATTAGAAAGATATAATAAAAATTAAGTAGTCATATTCGTTTTTTTTAAAAAAATAATAACCTGAGATAAATTATTTATATTCAATGATAAAATTTAATCTATATAAAAATGGGTTGTTGTGGAGGAAAAAAGGATAAATATCCAACTTTAATTTGTTTTTTTGAAACAAAAAATGAAGAACAAAAAGCATATTGTATCAAATTGAAAGATAATTTTAAAAGTGAAAAAACAATTAGATTTGAAATTAAATCACTTCCAAATGTTCCTTTTAAAATTCAATTTAAAAAAGATGGTAAAATTAGTGATCTCCAAACTGAATATTCAAATGAAGAAGAAGTAATGAAAGAAACTTTACAAAGAGCATATGATTTATTAAGAGATTAATTTATTTCAATTAATTTTAAATATTTTATATATTTTATTCTTGTTTTAAGAATTTAAATTTTTTAATTTATAACGTTTTTAAAAGAATAATTTTTATTTTTGATTGTTTTATTTATCAAATTCCTTTTTTACTAAATAATTAAGATATTTTGTTTACTTTTTATATATATTTATTGATTTTTTTTTTCTTCTTAAATTAATTTAATGATAATTTATCTGTTATATTTTAATATTCAAAAAACTTTAAAGATATTATTGCAATAAAAAAATTCAATTATTTTTTATTTTTTTTATAACTTAAAACAATATTTATAACAAAATCTTTTTATATTATATAATTAAGAATTCCTATTAACCTTTTTTTGAAATAAAATTGAAAAAATAACCTTCATTAAATATATTTTTTAACAAAAAATTAAAAATTAAAATAGAATAAAAAGAAAAAAATAAATATGAGAATCAGTATAAAATAAATATACTTTAGAATATAAAATAAGTTTTTTAAGAAATAATGTTTGATGTAATTAAACAAATAGAGATGTGAAAAAAATAAATAATATCTGACAATATTTTTTATATAATAATCATAAAATCGTAAAGTAATATTTCATATAAATTTACAAAACAATTTTTAAAAAAATATTTGAAAATAAAGACATGTACTTTTTTTTTCAAAGTTTATAAAACTTTATTGTTAATATTAATTTATAACTTATTTTTTATTATATTTAGTTATGAAGTTAAATAATTAATTTTTTAAATTTAAATATTGTTTATTTTAAAAAAAACAAATTAAATGGGCAGTAAATTATGTAGTAATAATCAAGAAGAAGAAAAGAATAATGATACAAAATATAATAATATTATTAATGATGATTTTAATGAAGATGATGTAATAATGGGAGATAATATTTCAAGAGATATGAATATGAAAAATTCATTATATTCAGATGAAACACCAATTAATGATAAAAAAAATTCTAATTTATATAATAATACTGAAAAGGATTATGATTCGTATAAAATTAATAATATTAATAATTTTAATATAAATGATTTTAACAGAAAAAAACAACAAAATAGATTAAATCCTTCAAATGATGATGATAATTCTAATATTTTAAATGATAATAAAATTTTTTTCAATAATGAATATATTTATAAAAAATTAGGAACAGAAAATAAAAGATTAGTAAATATTTATAAAATAAATAAAATAAATAAAATAATAAATACATATAGAAAATATAAAGAAGAAAATGATAATTATATAGAAACAGAGAAAATATCTTTTAAATCAGCAAAAAAAAATCAAAGAATAATTGATCCAAATCAAAGTTTATTATTTGAAAACATTAAATCATTTAATTCAAAGACAATAATAATAGAAAAAAAAAATAATTTTGGAATGAAAAAATTAAAAAATGGTTCAATATATTTTGGAAATATAATAGATAATAAATGTACAGGAATAGGTAAATTAATAACAAAAAAAGGGGAAATAATAAAAGGATATTTTAATGATAATATACTTGAAAATTATTGTATTTTAAAAGAAGAAAATGGATTTTTTTATGAAGGAGAAATAAAAGAAAATAAAATTGAAGGAATTGGATATGAAATTTTTCCTGATAATTCATCTTTTTATGGTGAATATATAAATAATATTAAAAATGGAATTGGAAAATATATTTGGTCAAATAATTGGATTTATGAAGGAGAATTTAAAAATAATAAAATGAATGGATATGGAATTTTTAATTATAATGATGGAAGAATTTATGAAGGAGAATTTAAAAATAATAAAATGAATGGTTTAGGTTTATTTAGATGGAATGATGGAAGAAAATTTTTTGGTTTATATGAAAATGATATTAGAAATGGATTTGGAATTTATTTTTGGAAAGATCCTTTAAAAATTTATGTTGGCTTTTGGGAAAATGGAAAACAAAATGGTTTTGGAAAATTAAAAACTAGTTATAAGGAAATTTATTGTTTTTGGAAAAATGCTCATAAAAATAAACAATTTAAAAATAAAGAAAGTTTCATTCAGGAAGTTAGTAAAATTAATGATAATGATGTTAAACAATATATATATTTATTTCAATTAAGTTTTGATGATATAATGTCTATAATGTTAGAAATATAATTTATGTATAATTTTTTATTTTTTTTATTGTAAATATTGAAATTTTTGTTTTTGATTATTTTTAGAAATATGAATTATTAAATAAAGAAGAAACATTGTAAAAGAATATTTATATAAAAAAATAATAAATAAATAAATTTAGAAAAAATTTAATTAATATTACTAGGAATTAAACTTAATCTCAATGTTGTAAAATTATTATCATACATCCAACTACAAAAATTTTGAGTTAAATCAATAGATTCTTCTTTATTAAAATTAAATAATTTTTTATCTGATTCAAGAAAATTATTAATAAAATCATTACAAAAATCAGGTATTTCTTCAGCACAATTACAAGAAGTATATTCAGGTTCAATTTTATATTTTTTATATTGAATAAAAAATTCATCTTCATTAATTAAATATTTTCTATTTGAAATATTAACAAATTCTCTAAATAAAGTTACAAAAATTATCAATTTAACAAAATAAATAGGATTAACAAATAATGACATTTTATTTAAATAATCCATAAATACAATATCACTTATTTCATATTCATTATTAATTTTCAAATTTCTATCATGTTTACTTAATAAAAATTTTCCTAAAAAAGGATGTTCATAAACTTTTTGATATTCAATCATTTTTTTTTTAATATTTCTTTCTTTAATTTGAGAATTGGAATTATCATAAATACTATTAAAAGCATCAATAATACAATTTTCAAAATCATAAATTTCAGTAATTCCTGTTCTTTCATCTTTTTCAAAATAAGTTTTATCTAAAGGATTATATTTAGCTCTTTCTTTTAAAGGATTTGATAAATTTTTTCTTGGTCTTCCTCTTGCTCTATCACTTATATCATTTGTATTATGTTTTTGTTTACAATGAGTATATAATGCTGGATATGATAAATAACTTTTATAACATATTTTACATATAAATGTTCTTTCTTTTTTCTTATTTTTCTCTTTTCTTTTTAAATTTTCTAATTTTTCATAATCTATATCTAATATATTTATTATATTATCTTTTTTTGTTTTTAAATTTTTGAAATCATATTCATTGTTTTCTGTTGTTAAATAATTTTTCTTTATGTTAAAAGATTTTTCAGAATCAATATCACCTTTAAAGTAATTTTCATATTTTGAATTCATTTATTTATTTTTTATAATTCTGGAATTTTAATCTAATATTTAAATATTATTATAATATTAATATAATTATTTTTTTTGAATTAATGTTTATTAATTTTTTTTCAAACATAAAAAATGAAAGGATTTATATCTCCTACAGATTAAACAATTATTTTTGTAGAAACAATAAATTTTATTTTTTAATATAAATTAATTTATTTAAATAATTTTAGATGGAATTTTAGGTCAATTAAATAATGAATTATATGAAATGGATAATATTAAAACTTTTGAAGAAGTGGATAAAATTGAGAATAAAATTGAAGAATCTAATGTAATAATAAATGAAACTAAAAAAACTCTATCTTTTAGGAGATAATAATTTAACCTGAATTAATTTATTATTTGAGAATATATAAATATATCAAATAATTAAAAATAATTTTATTAATACTAAATATTAAAGAAATATAATAATTAAATTTGAAAAATAAATGGGTATTTTTAATACCACCATTTTCAAAATTGAATTTTTAAAAATTTTTATGGGGATGGTTTTATTTGGGAAGTGGTTAATATACAACTTTTATTGTAATATTTTTAAAGTTAAATGAATTTTCTGTACTTTTTTTAATATAAAAAAAATTAAAATGAAAAGAAAAAAAAGGAATTTTAAATATAAAATTATTATAAAAAAATTCTTTTGTTGAATTTTTGGAGTTCTATTTGTATTTAAAAAAATAAATAAAATTTCTCTTAATAAAATTAAAAAATTGTATTTAATCTTTTATTTACATGAATAATTCCCGGAGAATCTTCTATTTCATTCAATAGTTATTTTTTCTATTAATAGCTTTTTTTGAAAAAAAAGAATATATTAAAAATACATAATAATCTCCAATTAAATTATAAATAATAATATGCCATTGAAAATATTCTTCACTCATTATTCAAATAATGCATTTTAATAAATCAAGAATTAATACATAAATTTCAAACAATAAAGCTTTTTTATAATATCAAGTAAAGTATAAAATAAAATTTATAATATATATATTAAAATTTCTATTATCAAGTTTTTAAATTATTTTTATGAGTATACAAGGAAAAATTTATTTAAGAAAATTCCCAATAAAAATATTATAATATATTTTATATAAGAATATTGAATTAAAAAAAGAGAAATATATCATTCTTCATAATTCTAAATATTAAAAAAATTTAAATATTTAATAAAATAGTATTTACAAATATGACAGAACATATAATTTATCTTATATAAACTTAAATTTTTGCAATAGTGGAATTTTTATTTAGACTTGAATAATATTCATACAAAATATGATAACGATTAAAATCATTTTGTTTTAAAAATTGATTAGAAATTTTGTTATATAATTCATTATGAATTTTTCGAATATAAGTTGAGACCAATATAAAAAAATTTTTTTGTTCTTCATTCTTAGAATTTAAAATTATATCATTTGTTTTATTTAACATACCTAAGATAATATTATTTAATTCTTCAATAAATAAAGTATGTTTATCAAAGTCTAAATCCTTAAAACAAGTTTGGGCAATTTTTAATAAGTATATTATTTCCTTAATACAAAGGGAAATTAATTTTTGCTTTTTCTTTGGATTTAAATGGAGTTTGCAATTAGCTATTATAGAAGAAATTTTCTCGTTTTCTTCTTTCGAAATCAAGTTTCTTGATAAAAGATTTTTTAAACATATTAAAAATTTTATCCAATACATTTTCCGTTTTAATATATATTTTTTTAATTTTCTTCAATATATATTAAAAAATCATTCTTTTTGAAAATTTGTAGAATAAAAATGTATTTTGAAAATTATTAAAATTGCGTATTTATGATGCAAGATAACTAATTATACTTTATATTAAATGTTTTATTGGAACAAGGAAAAAAGTTTAATATTAAAAAGATTAAAACGTTTTTTTATTTTTTTGTAAAATAAAAGAATGAATAATAAAAAGATAAAAATTAAGAAAAATTATGAAAGAATTCAAGCATTTATCTTTTTTACCTTATAAAAAGGGTAAAATAAGAAAGAACAATTCAAAAATGAATTTATATAAAATTAATTAAAAATTAACGATAAATTTTTATCATTTTATTTATAATGAAGAATTTTAATTTTTTTTATTATTTATTATATGATTATTATTATTATTTAAAGATGTTTTATATGAAAAAATTCTTTTTTAAATGGAGGTTAATTATATATTTTTTATGATTATTTTTATATGGATTATTCAATAATTTTCCTTTTGGAAAATGTTTTCGTTTTTGTTTATTATAATTATTTTATAGAATTCTTATTTTATTGGTGTTATTAATATCAGAATATAAATTTTTATGATGAATTGAATTTTAAGTTAAATTATTTTTTTGTGTTTCATTTCTTTTTTTAAATATAAAAATTCTCTTTTTTATCCATTTTAATTAATTTAAAAACAAAAAAAATCATAATCCAAAAATATTTATTTCTTTTTTATAAAAAATATTCATAAAAAATTACTTTTATATTAAATATTTATTTATAAAATCATAAAAACTAATTTTATTATTAATCTCTTAAATATAAAAATTCAATTTATGAATTTATCATTAATTGCTTTTATAAATTTTTCAATATTACCATACAAATTTAAATATTCATTTTTTGAAGAATCTAATTTTTCATTATTTGATTTAAGAGAATCAGTATTTTCCTTATTATCATTATGATTAGAAGAATTTAACAAAAAATCTCTTATTTTCATTAAATTATATGAAACCTTATAAGATAATAATTTTATTTTTTTTTTATCATCTTCTTTCCAATAATTTTCCTTATAATCTTCTTCTTTTTCATTATTATTTATATATTTAATATATTGTGAGATTAAAGATAAATTAGTTAAACATTTTATTAAATATATTTTTGGTAATTTTATTTTATTTTGAGAATGAATATCATGAATTTCAGTTATTAATCTTTTTGTTCCATATTCAACATTTAATTTCATTTCATTAATAATTTTATTTTCAACAGATTCACTATTATTAATCCAATTAACAAATTTTTCAATTAAAGTAAAAATATCATCACAATTTAATTCAGAAATAATTTTATCAATTAAAGTATATACATTTGTTATTTTAAATAATAAAAGATAATATTCTCCAGAAATAATAAAATTAAAAGCTTGTGAAATATCATTTAAACTTTTAATATTTTTTAACGCTAATTCTGCAGATATTTGGTAATTTGCTGTTGAGTCTTCAAGAACTTTAACATCTGAATTTAAAACATTTGTTCTATTTAAACAACAAATTAAATTTACTCCCATTTTTAATTAACATAAATCAATAAAATTTTTATAATGTTTTAAAAAGAAATGAATTTCTTTATTTATATTTAAAATATATTAAATTCCCATATTATATTAAAAAATAAAATTATATTTAAAAAATATGTCTTTAATAAAAAGAATATTATTTTTTCTAATGCCATTAATATTAAAAAGTGAATATACAAATATTAAATTAAATTTTGAAACAGGGATTCCAAATATTGATGTTAAATTTAACAACAAAATATATAATATGATATTTGATACAAGTCTTTATAGAACATTATTAGTTTCTCCTAAATGTGAAATTTGTAGTAGAGAAGGTTTTGATACTAATAATAGTTTATTTATAAAAGGAAATCAAACAGAATCAAAATTTTATTATAATTTTCAAGGAGATGAATATCAAGATCAAGTTATAATAAATGAAAATTTAGGTTATTTTAATATTAATTTTATTTCTTTTATTAATGTTTCTTTTGCTTCTAGAGTTAATCTATATGGATATTTTGCTTTGTCTTTTACAAATTATAAAATAAATACAAAACAAAAAATATATGCTTTAAATTATGATAATAATGGAAATACATTTTTACATATTGGAGGATATAATAAAGATATTATTCAAAATGAAACTTTATTAAAAAAATATCCTATTAATTTTAATGAAAATAAAACTCAATGGTATTTATTTTCTGAAACATTATATATTAATGAAAATAAAACTCAAGGAAATCAAAAATTAATATTAGATACTTCAACTAATAAAATGTATATTCCTCAAAAATTTTTTTTTGATAATATTGATGTTATATTTCCTAAAGAAGGGAATTGTCAAATTTTAACATCTGGAAATTTTCTTTGTGAATGTGATGAAAATTATAAAAAAAAATTTGGAAATTTTAAATTTTATATTAACGATGAAATTTTATTTATAAATGTAACAGATTATATAAGTTTTGATAGTTCAATTACTGGAAGTAATTGTTATGCTTCAATAAATATTAATTTTAATAATGAATATTGGATTGCAGGAAATAATGTTTTAAATAATTATTATTCTATTTTTGATATTGATAATAATACTTTATTTTTATATCATGATAAAAATAATAATGAATCTAATACACAATATTTATTTATTTTTCTATTTGTTTTTATAATTAGTAATTGTGTCTTTTTTGGAGGATATTTTTTTTATAAAAAATACATTGTTGATGTTGATGATGAAGCTTTACAAGGATAATAAATTAATACTAATTTTATATTATAGTTATTATAATATATTTTAATAAATGTAATTCTTATATAAAAAATTTACTTGTTTTGAATTTTTAATTTTATTTTAAGAATAAGTGAATTTCTATTAATTTATATTTAGATTATCTTTTTTTATTTATATTATTAAAATTTAAATAATAATATAAATATATTTTTATGTATAAAAACTAAAAAAACCTTTATTCACATTAAACCTAAAAACAACAAAACCAAGATTTTTTTTTTCCTTTAACAGAAAAAGTGATATGATTTTTTTTTAATATATAATCTTCTGTTTGAATAAATTCTTCTTTAAATTTTTTTTTTTCTGATTTTTTTGTAGAAGTTGAAATTTTAGAATTAGAATAATTATCATTTTGCTCTAAATTATTAATTATTCTTTTTTTATTAATATTAACAATTTGATTAGTTAAAACATAAACTGGTTTATTAGTAATTTTTTTTTTAGTAAAATTAACATTTTCACAATTTTTATTTTCTTCAAATTTTTTTTTTGATTGATTAGACAATAATTCACTATCAATAGAAAATTTTTCAGATTTATGAATTGATTTTGAAAGTTGAATTTCACTTTTAAATGATTTTTCATCTTTATTTATTGAAAAATCAATATTACTATAAAATTTATTATTATCATTTTTTATTGGAATTACATTTAATTCAGGAATATTATATTCTTCTTTATTATTTTTCTTTTCTTTTAATTTTCTATGAGTATTAATTATTACTTTTTCTTTTTCTGATGATTTATTATTATCTAATATTTTATTTTCATATTTTTTTATTTCAAAATCACGAGTTTTTATTCTATTTAATTTATTTTCAAAATAATTTTGAATTATTGAATTTCCTTTGGTTTTTTTTTTTTCTAATAAATTTTTTTTTTTGTTATCGCTTTTTTTATCATATTTCTTTTGATTGTTTTCATTTTTATTATTATTATTATATTTATCATCATTTACTTTTTTATTTTTTTTTTTTTGAATACTTTCATTATTTCCTTTTTCATTATTTATTAATGGATCGTCTAATATTCTACATAATAAATGTTCATATGAATTAAAATCTTCAAATTCTTCTTTAATTTGAGATTTTTCTTTTTTATAAAAGTTATTTTCTTTTTGCCTTGAAATTTCTAATTTTTCATCTTTTGAATTATTCACTTTTTTACCATTTATTGTTAATATTTGAGGTTGAATACTCACTGCATTTCCAAATATATCTGAAGCATCATTCATATTTAATTTCATTTTATTAATTTTTTTTTTAAAGAAATAAATTTGATTAAATTAGATTATATAATTATTCATAGTATTAAAACATCAAAAATTCATAAAAAGCTTAACAAAAATGCATAAAAAAACAATTAATAAAAATATACTTTACAATCAAAAAATTGGAAAAAAAGAAAACAAAAAAATATAAAAATTGTAAACGTTTCATTATTCAAAATTAAAGTTTTATAAATTTAGAATATTTTTATCTTATTTAGAATATATTAATCTATTATTTTAAAGAGATTTTTAATGCAATTATTTTAATTTATTTACTCTCATTTTTAATATTTTTTATTAATAAAAAATTAAATTAAATAATAAAAATGAAAATAATTTTTAGAGATTTTTTAATTATTTTGACAATTTTAAATATATGGATTATTGTGGTTGTTTGTGCTCCTTTAACAGGTAAAGATAATTTATTAGAAATATTATATGCTTTTCCAGGTCATTTATTAATTACTATTGGTTATTATGCAGTTTGTAATGTTTGTTATAGTATTTTATTTATTTCTGATTGTGAAAATGAATATCAAGAATTAATGGATCAATTAGATGAAGGAAGAAAATTTTTTAAAGATAAAAATATTAATTATAATTAATAAAATTAAAAAAATTAAATATGATAATATAATGTTCGAATTATATCCCCATCCCCACATACATTAAATATTAATTGTTTTTTTATTTTTTATTTAATAAAATTTATATTTTTAATTTAAAAATTTTTTTTTTTAAATATTAAATTTTTATTTTAAGTTAAGCTCAATTTTCATTATAATTTGAATTAATAATAAAAATTTTTTTTTTAAAAATAAAAATTATAAAAATAATTAAGAAAATTAAATATTAATAAAAAAATAATAAAAAAATAAATGATGTTTAATGTATGTGAGGATGGGGATATAATATTTAAATATCTATTACTTAAAAAAAATTTAAAAAATTAAAAAAATATAATTTTTTAAAAAAAATTAAAATTAATCAAAAGAATATATTAAAAATGTATATATCAATACCAATCAATAAAATAAAATTTATAAAATTATCTTTATAATCAAATAAAAAAATATTTATATATCAGCAACATTTAGGGCATTTTTTTCTAACTTCATTTAAATTATTAAAAGAATTTTGTGTAGCAAAACTTTCATCAATAAGTTCACTATTAATTTTATCATTTAAACCTAATAATTTCCTTGAAATAGTTATAAATAAATTATCAATATTTTCTGGTTGTTTTGCTGAAGTTTCCATAATTTTAACATCAAGAACACTATCTTTAACAAAACTTTGAATATTTTCTTTAGAAAAATATTTTTCTTTAATATCTACTTTATTTATTAATATAAATATAGGAATATTTTCTGGAATATTATTTAATAAACAATTATTTTTATTTAAATATTTTTTAATCAAATTAATCCAATCTGGAATATTTCTAGAACTTGAAATTGAATCATAACTACAAACTATTATAAATGCATTAGTCGACAAATAAATATTATATGGAAGAATTTGTGTATTTTTTTCTTCTCCGTTTGTGTCCCATAAACAAAAATTTATTATTTTTTCATTTATTTTATATTCTTTAGAATAAAAATCTACTCCCATTGTTGGTATATATTTTGTTATAAATTTATTTTTTGCAAATTGCTTTAAAATACATGTTTTACCTACTTCATTATCTCCTAATATTACTACTATTTTCTCATTATTAAATCTGGATTTATACATTTTAATCAATATTTTTATAAATTATTTTTTTAATTTAAAAATGAGTGAATGATTTCACAAACAAATTATTATTTATTTAAAAATAAAATCTTATAAATTTTCAAATAACTTATTAAATTAAATTTAATTTAATATTGTTTTATTACAAATTTATGATTAAATAATTGCTTAACAATATTCTCATAAAAGTATTATAATTTTTTATTCATTCCATTGAATGTTTATAAATTCAAAACAATTATTTTATATAAATTTATTTAAATATGCTAATTAAAGTCTTATATTTCTAAATTAAAAATTTATTATATTAAAATAATTAAATATTATTTAACTACAATAATTTGATATATTTAAAATTAAAAAAAGGATTAAGAATATCAATAGATGAAGAAGAAGAGAATGAAGAACTTAAAGAAGAAATATTTATATTTAATGAAATGAAAAATTCAAAATAATTCCAATGGAAATAAAGAAATAATAGAAGATAAAAATAAAAGAAATAATTTATTTTTATGAATAATGTATATTTAAATGATTTATTTTTTTATATGGAAGGAGAATGAATATTTTCATATGTCATTTCATATAAATATATAATAGAAAATAGAGATATAAATTTAATATCAAAAAATATATTTTTATCAAACGAAAAAGTAAAACTTGAAAAACTTTTTGGTAACCGTAATTTTGAAAATGAATTTAAATTAATTAAATTAACAGAAATATTAACAGAAATTTCAAATTATAAATTACAACAAATAGATATAGAAAAATAATTAAAAAGAAATGATAATAGATATCCAGATCTTCCTTATGAATTTAATGATGTTCCTTTTTAAAAGTCAAAAAATTTTGAAAAAAATTAATATATTAATGCAACTCATATTAATGGTCTTTTCATAAACGATGAAAAATTTTTAATTTAATTTAATTTCAATCAAATAAATAATAAATTGTTTATGAAATAATTAATAATGAAAACAATTAATAATTATATAAATTAAATAGTTTTTATATGTAAAATACTTTTTCCTTTTTCCATCCAATCTCCTTTTGTAATCCACATTTTTTTAAAAATTTCTAAAGTAGAAATAATATTTCCTCCATTCCAACAACATAAAGCTCTATTACCAGGAGTAAGTAATCTAACTTTCATATTTTTAGGAGATAATCTTTTAATTTCAGTATGTAATCTTTCTTGAATTCCTTTAAATAAAGTATTTCCTCCACTTATTAAAATATTATCATATAATTTTTTCCGTAAATCTATATCAACTTTATTTATAGAAGTTACAATTATTTCTTGAAAACTAGAATATTCTAAACCAATTAAAAAAGGTTTAAATAAAATTTCAGGAGCTAAATATTTTTCATTATTAACTTTAATAGAACTTCCATCAGGTAAATTATAAATACTTTCATCATTTACATTATTATTAATTTTATTATAAATATTATTTTTATCCATATTATTATAATTACTATCTTTTAAATATTTAATGAAACAAACATCTTCTTTCATTTTTTTAACAATTTCAAATTCTGAAGTAGTGCTAAAATTATATCCTTGTTTCTTTAATAAATTTTGAAAATATTCACTGACATTTTTTCCTCCATAATTACATCTTATAAAAGAATTAGGAATAGAATAACCTTCATAAACAACAGAAGATTGAGTAACACCATCTCCACTTTCTAAAATAATTCCACTTGTATTTGAAGTACTAAATAAAGATAATATTGGTTGAGATGCAAAAAATAAAGCTGGAGCACTTAAATTTTCAAATAATATATTTGCTATTTTTTCCCTGTTTGAATATGGATTTAATAAAGGTTCTGTTATTAAAATTGGATGTTCTCTTATTTGTTCATTACTTATTTCTAATTTTTTATATATGTGTTTAAATATCGCTAATATATCATTTTCATTTTGGAAAATACCATTTTTTATAGGATATTTTAATTTTAATATTCCTAAATATTTTACACAATCTTCTCCTATATATTCATCTTTAATTTCTTGAGTATCTTTACTAAAAGAACGAAGAATTTTTAAATATTTTGGTTCTCCAATATAATTTGGAATTTTTGCTTTTGGAGTTTCTTGTCCACTTATTCCTGCTTTTATTAATCCACTTCCTATATCTACTATAATTGGAAGATTTAAATATTCTGGTTTTATATCCATTTATTTATTTAAATATATATATATTTTTTTTATATTTTTATTGGATTCAAATTTAAAATTAGACTTTAAAAGTTTTTCTTCCCATTAAAATCATAAATTTAAATTAAATTAAAAATTAAAAATGTTTTTTTTATTTATTCAATAAAATTTTTATTTATATATAAGTTAATTTTATTCCCATTTATTCTACCGAATTTTTCATATAATTGTTCTTTAGGTAATTGAATGAATTCATTTAGATTTTTAAATGAATTAAATATTGATTTTATATTTGAATTATCGATTCCATCAATTCTTAAAAGGAACTTTAACAAAGAAATCATTATTCTTTCTTTTTTTTCTTCAATTTCATTAATATCTTTTAAATTTTGCTTTTTTTGTTTTTTTTTAATTTTATTCATATTAATACATTTTTGAATATCTAAAAATTGATCATTATATTTTCTTTTCAAATTCATAAAAATTTCAGCAGTCATTTTTGGGCTTAAAGACCAAATGAGAATAATTTTATTATTTTCTGAATCATTTTTAATATTTTTCAACCCTAAAAATTTACGATATAATTCATTTTGATTAAATAAATGTCCATTATGAATAATTGTTGTAATATCTTCAAAATTTTCGAATTCTAATAATAAAACAATAAATTCATAATAATTAATCATTTTAATAATTTGATCAGTTAAATGAGAAGTAATTAAAGATTGAAAAATATCTCCAGTTGAGATACTTTTTCTTTCAACACAAACAGAATTTGACAAAATATAATCTCCAACTTCTAATCGAGCAATATTAATATTAAATCCTTGTTGATATAAATAAAAAGGAGTTGATGCATGAATTTCTCTATCATCTATTAAAATATTTGATATATGTTCTTTTTTTTTTTTTTCAATATTATTACCATTTTCATTTTCTTTTTTATTTGAAATTTCTATATATTCTTTTTGAAATGTTATATTTTGAACAAATGTATCAAATTCATATTTTATTAAAGAAATTTGAGAATTGAAAGAATATGAATTTATAACATTTAAATTTATAATTGAATTAATTGATGATTCATTTTCAATTATAAAACATTCTAAAAATCTTAATATATCTATCATGGTATTAAATAATATAATTTTATGATAATTTCTTCCATTTAAAGTATTTTTTAATTCAATTGAATTTTCTGAAAAATTTTTATGATTTAAAGTTAATATTTCAATATGTTTATTTTTAATAATATTATCTTCATTATAGAAAGTTTCATCAAATTTAGCATAATCTTCTTCTGTTAAAAGTTCTGCAATTTCACTTGGAAGAAGATCTTTTTTTATTGAATCTGAATTTTGTAAAATTTTTTCAAAATTATTTTCATTTTTTTCATCTCTTGAAATTAAAATTTTATAACTTAAAAAATGAAGCATTAATTGCTCAATATATATATTACTTATAGATTGATTGTTTGATATTGTTTTAATTCTTTTTAAATATTCTTCTTTTGAAAATAGAATTCTTCCCATTTTTGAAATAAAGAAAGAATGGAAATTATCATTTAAAATAAATTTTGATATTAATATTTGTTTTATATTATTTTTTGTTATATCATTTTTTACAATAATTAAAATATTTTCTTTTTTTTCTTTATCTAATTTTAATAATATATCAATTAATTGATTATATTTTTTATAAATAAAATCAAATATATTTTCATTAAGTATAATTTGATATGAAAATAATTTTTCTTCCACAAAATTTTCATTTACACTTAAATCTTTTATTATTTTATCATCTAAAAATTTTTTAATTAAATTTTTATCATCTTCTAAAATATTATTTCTTGATTGAATTTTATATATAGAGTTCTTTAATAAATTATTTATATTATTTATAATTTGTTCAGTTTCAGAATCAAGATATGAAAAAATGGAAAACCTATCATCACTTTTTCTTTGTAATTTTTTAAAATTGTAAAAAATAATATTTAAATCAAAAGAATCAATTCCTTTTAATATAGATTTTACATTTTCTAAATCTAAAAATAAAGCTTCAATTTTAGGATTAAATTCAAAAAAAAATTTATATTTATCTTTATTATAAAAATCAAGGATTAAATATTTTTCAAAATATTTATATAATTCATCATTATATTTTTCGCTTTGAATATAATTACAAATTTCCTTTATAATAATAGATAATAATTTTTTAAGATTTTCTTGAATTTGAAATAAAGGGTTATTATCTTCAAATTCTAAATTATATTCTTCAATAACAATTTCTTCATTTTCAATTAAACTTTTACTTTGGAAATTATAACTAATAATTCTATTTATAACTTTATTAAATCTTGGAATAAATTCAAAATTAATTTCTTTATAATTAGGATTAATTATATTCATAAAATATTTTACATTTTCAGAAAAAAAATATTGGTTATTACATATAAAAACAACAATTATTTTTGAATATGAAGAAATTAATTTAATAATAAAAAGAGCTTTTGAATCGTTAATTAATAAAGTTTTTTCTGAAAAAATAATTGCCGCCACACTATCTTTTGAAATTTTATAAGATATTAAATTTGATAACATTACATTTTTACTTATAGAATAAATTTCCTTTGAATATTGTTTTTTTTTTTCATCAATTTTTGTCTGTATATTAATATTATATTGTGATATACTATCTGAAATTAAATTTGAATAATTGATTAAATAAGTTGAACCAATTGAATTTGAATTTTTTATATTATTTATTATTTTGGATAAAAAAGATATAGTATCAAATCCTTCATAGAAAGAAAAAAAATTATAATGAAATAAATGTATTTTAGGTATAATTTGTTCATATAAAAATGTAAAATCCATCTATAACAAAAAAATTTATTCAATAATCTAATTTTTTAATTTAAACATTTATTATATAAATTAAATATTTAGATATACATTTCTATCAAATAAGAATAATATAAGTATTTAAAATTTTTCAATCAATTTTAAAATTGAGAATTATTTAATCCCCTACATTTAGGCTTATGATATAGTTATTTATATTCATCAATAAATAAAAAATTAAAAATTAAGGTTAATTGAATATATGCATATTTTATTAATTAAATGATTTTCTTTTAAATCATTAAATTTTTTTTATTCTAATATTTTTTAATATATAAATTTAATTAATAATGTATGTTTCAACAGAAAATAATTCATGGAAATATAGTATTCCACTTTCATTACTAAATTCAACACAAAGTTTAGAAACTTCTCATAATTTTTTTATTTCAGAAACAAAATACTTCCCTAATTTAAAAAACAAATATATTTTACATAAAAATAATTTAGAAAAAATTCCTAAAGACAATATTGTTCATAAAAATATTAAATCAAATAACATTAATTTACCTATTTTAGGAAAAGATTTATATTTACAACAATTATATCGTAAAAGAAATATAAAAAGAAAAGGATATTTAAAAAAAGAGAATAAATCATATAATTATGAAATATTAAGAAATATATCAAGAAGTAAGAGAAAAGATATATCTAATATATCTAATTTACAATTTCAATATATGAATACTTTATTTAAAGATAATATATCTAAGGATAAAATAGGTTCAAAACAAATTTATTTATCAGGAGCAAAAGTTATTTTTAAAAATCCAACTAAAAAAAAAATTACTCTTCCCAAACCAATTTATACTAATAGAAGATTAAATTTCCTTGAAATTGCAAATAAGTAAAAATGAATTAAATGGAAATATTTATTTATATGTATAAAATAATAGGTGTTAAAAATATTTATTATTTATAAAATATATTTCTTATAATATCTTTTTATTGATTTAACATATTTAATATAAATTTTAAACTGAAAACAAAAAGTAAAAATATTCATATATGATTTAAAAAGTTTTACTTATAAAATTGTTATATAAAGCAAATATATATTTTATTAAATAAATAAAATGAGTGTTTTGAAAAATTTTTTTTTAAATTTTCTTATTTGTTCCCCTGCAATTATCATATCTTATGCTTATTATATCGAAATAATTAATGGATTATTGTTTTATATTTCATTCATTCTATCACTAACTTTAATCATATATTTTTTATCAAAGCAAAAAAATAAAATTAAACATTCAAAATTATTTGATTTCATTGCAGGAAAAAAATTAAATGAATTTATTAATTATATTAAAAATAATAATTTATCAATAAATGAATTAAATAAAATAACATATTATGGAAATATAACATTAATAATATATGCAATTGAAAAGGAATCAGATAAAATTATAGATTATTTATTGGAAAATGGATATGATTTAAATTTTTATTTAAAAAATGGAGATCCACCTATAATTTATTGTGCTTATAGAGGTTATTCAAAATCTTTGGAAAAATTATTATTATATAAAAAATATTTTGATATTAATGTAATTTCAAAAAAATTTAATGCAAATGCTTTAGAAATTGCTGTTTGGAGAGGAAAAAAAAAAATTATTAAATTGTTACTTAATGCAGGAATGATATTTTCTATTGAAAAATATAATAAAACTTTATTTGGAAGTTCTTTTGAATTTAAAAATATTAATAGAGATATAAAAGAGTTATTACTTGGTAATATTATTTTTCATAAAAAATTAGAATTTTTAAATATTCATAATAAATGTGTTAACAGAGAATTATCATTAAAAATTTTTAATACTAAACCATATTTAATGGAAAATTATCTATTAAATTGTTAAAAAAATTTATTTTTAAATATTAAAATTAAAGCTTTTTTTTTTAAAATGATATAAATTTAGTATTTTTTTTTTTTGAAGAAGAAATAATTATTAAATTATTATTTAAAAAATAATGAAATTATTGTTTCTTTTTTCCCATTTTTGAAATAAAAAATTTTATTAATTTTATTAAAAATGGAAATTGTTAAAAATAATGAAACTATATTCAATAAAATAAGTTTAGAATATATTCAAAATTATTTAAATTCAAAAAAAATAAATAATGGAGAATTTAAATTTTTTAAGAATGAATTATTGTTTATACGAATTAAAAATATAATCTATCCATCTTTATTTAATAATTTAAATTATATTCTATATTATAATGGAAATAATAATTCAAAATCAAAATATAATATAGATTATATAGGTAAAATTATAGTCCAAAATAGTTTATATTTATTTAGAGATATTATAAATAATGAACATAAATATTTTTTTATATTATTATTTCAAGGTTTAATATTCTTATATGATTCAAATATTTTAGACATAAATTATTTTACAATAATCATTGAATTTATTATAAAAATTTTTTATTTGAAAATAAAATCACCTAATAATATTAAAGATAATTCATTTGAAAATTTTAAATTATTAATAAAATGTTTTATCTCTTATCAAAAATTTATAAAAGATGAATTAATAATACAATTTATTCAAATTTTAAAAAATGAATTAGTTTCAAATTGGTATATTGATATTCAATTGAGTAAAATTAAATGTTTATTTGATTTATTAAAAATAAAAAATGAACCACAAAAAAAAGAAGGATTAAATTCAATAATAGACTTTTTAATTGAAATATATAAATATAGATTTACCACTGAAAGTTTTGATTATATATTCTCAAAAAACATAAAAGACATTTCTCATTTTCATAAATATATAGATTTATTAATAAAATTATTTAATGAAGAAAAGAAAAATATAAATGAAGAATCATATATAAAACATGGAATATTAATTTCTAGTCCTATAGAATATAAAAATTTTAATTTTAATATATCTGATAATTCTATATGTTTTTCTTTTAAAATATTAGAATTTTTTGATAAAAAAGAAACTATTATATTTAAAGTTTCTTCATCAAAAAAAAAAAAAATAAATTTTGCATTATATATTAATCCAAAAAGCTTTTTAATTTTATATTATGAAGATGGAAATAGAATTAATAAAAAAGAAATAATTAAAATTGAACAAAATAAAGATTATTTAATTTATTTTTATCAAATAGAAAAACTAATAAAAGCTTCATCATTTATAATATATATAAATGGAAAAGCATATAATCTTTTTTTAAAAGTTCCAAAAATAAAAGATGGAAAATTAAAAATAGGTTTAAATATGAAAGGATTAATTGGTCCTTTTATATATTTAAATTATCAATTATTAAAAGAGAAAATTAATAATTTATTTAGTTTAAATGAAAAATATTATGAAATAATTAATCAAAAAGAATTTAATAATAAAGTTCAAAAAATTTTATTGATGTTTTCATATAAAAATATTAATGAAATTAATCCTTGTAATAAAATAGAAATTTCTGAGAATAATTTTTTAACATTGAAAAATGAAGAAAAACATTTTCAGATAATACATTATTATAGTGCTTTTGAACAATTTATTTATGTAAATTTTGGAATAGATTTTTTAATTTTTCAATTACATAATATAACTTCTCAAAATGAAACAAAAATTTGTCAAATTTCATTTCAAAAAATACTTGAATTTATATATTTTTTATTTAATGAAAATGATAAAATAATACAAGAAAATTCTTTCAAATTATTAATTTTATCAATTATAATTTCAATTAACAAAACTAAAATAAAAATAAAATTTAATTCATCAATCATTGAAATATTAAATAAATTAATACTATTTCTTTATCAAAAAGAAGAAACTTTTATATTTTGTAATATACTAATTTTAATAGCTTTAAATAAACAATTTTATGAAAATGATGAAGAATTCAAAAAAGAATTATATGAAATTTCTTTTTGTTTTAATCCTAATATTATAATACCAATTGAAATAATTTTAAATTTTGACTCTATATTAGATTACCCAAATACAGATAAATTAGTAATCAAATTTATTCAATGGTCATTTTTATGTTCTACTAAGGAAGGTAAATTAAAAAATTTTATAGTTCTTTCTCAATATATTTCAAATAATAATTATGATAATTTTAAAAAAAAAAAATTATTTTATCTTATGTTTATTTACACTAATTTAAATTTCATTTCTAATTTATATCATTTAAATACTTTTTTAATTAGTGAAATTAAAAAAGAAAAAGATCTTAATTGTGAATTTTATCCTAAAATAAATTATTTATGTTATTTACTATTAAAAGAAACTTTAACTAATAAAGAAATTTTTACTATTCTAAATTATGAAAGATATATAAATATATCATTTATAAAAGCAATGTTTATTCAGATTTTTCATAATTTAAATAATACTATAAAAATAACTTATATTGAATCTAATAATATTTTACCTTCTAATTTTTTGATGTCAATAATTTTTGAAAATAAATATTTATTCAATGAATTAAATGATATAATTACATTTTATATTAAAATTTATGATAATATAAATAGTCAAATTCAAGAATTTATTTTTAAATTAATTAATGAATTCATATTATTAGTTTTTCATCCAATTTTAGAGGAAAAAAAAGAAGTGTTTTCCAGTATAAATAGTTTTTTTCAACAAAAGATTTTTCAAAAATATTTTATATTTTTTTATAAAAAAAAAAATAATGATTCATCAAAATTTTTATCTAAATTTATTAAACATTCACTTTTAAAGCTTTATCAACCTTTTTATTTAGAAATTATTTTAAATGAAAAATATATCAATGAGGAAATCAATGATTTAATTATTTCTCATTCATTGGAAATTATTATAAACATGAAAAATGTCAAAGATGAAATTCAATTTAATGAAATAATATATTTTATTCAAATATGTTATTTTTTTGTTTTAAAAAGAAATAATCCAATTAAGGGAAATATTACAAATTTAATAATAACATTCATTCTTTTTTTAAAAGAAAAAAAATTTACAGATATAAAATATGAATTTCAATTCAATGATAATAATATAACACTCTTTGAAATAATTCTTGAGATATTGCTTTATTTTTATAAAATAGATAATTATAGTGAAAAAAATAGAAAAATCATTAACACTTTATTTATAAATAATAATTTTTCAATTCAGAATGAAATTGAAAATATAGAAAATCCACTTTTTTCTAATTTTCTTGAAAAAATAAAATATAAAAATAAATCTTTTGAAAATAATTATTTAGTTTTTTATTTAGAAAAAATGTTATTTGTCAAACAAAAATATAAATCTGATATTCAATTATCTTCACTTTTACAAGAAATATATTCTAAAATTTATAATGATATTTCATTATTTTTATCTTCATATGAAAATTTACCTTCATCAAAAAAACAAATTAAAATTTTATTTGAACAGAATAAGGAATATAAAAAATTTTTAAATCATAAAAAAAAAGAGAATGAAATTATTTGTGAAAGAAATAATAGTATTTTAAAAAAAAATAATAATATAAATATTAAGAATAATAAAGATTATAAGGAATTTAATAATATAATTTATATTAGGAAAGTTAATTCTTGTCCCTTTTTAAAAAAACTTAAATCTTTTGAAAAATATAAAAATGAATATAAATTGAATTTAAATTCTACAATAAATGAAATTATAACAATTTTTTTTTATAAATTATTTCCAAAAAACAATGAAAAAGAAATGGAATATTTATTAAACATTAAAGAAAAATTATTATGGAAAACTTTTAGTAGAGCATCAAAAAATTATTTATTTAAGAATAAAAAATTTAAGCATTTAAAACAGAATTATAATTCAATAAATAGAGAAATCATAAAAGAAGATAAACAAAATTTATACACTTTTGAATTACCATTTCCATATAAAATAAAAAATTATATTATTGATGATTATTATAAACCTTTTATTAAACCAGATTTAAATTTTTTTCATAATTCAATGATAATTTATTCTCATCCTTATTTTGACAATAATAAAGAAAAAAATATTAATTT
Organism: Isotricha intestinalis; assembly: GCA_023807065.1. Lineage (NCBI taxonomy): Eukaryota > Ciliophora > Litostomatea > Vestibuliferida > Isotrichidae > Isotricha > Isotricha intestinalis. Next base: position 49,827 of record JAJJLU010000401.1, read on the forward strand.
TCAATTCAAAAAATTTTTTCCTTTTAAAAAATCAAATTTATTTTCTGATTGTGAATTAATTTATAATAAAGGTTCTATTTATGGTGAATTACATATTTATAAAAATTATATCTTTTTTAAAGATAAATCTTTAGAAGATAAAAGACTTAAAAAAAATTTAAGTATTGAAGAAGAATATTATTATAGTATTTCTTCAGCTCCAGGTGATTTTATTAAAGGAAAAGAAAAAGATATTTTAATTTTTTATTCCCAAATTAAAGAAATAGTAATTAAAAGATTTTCATTTGAAGAAATTGTATTAGAATTTTATCTTAATAATCATAAAACATATTTTTTTAATTTTTTCAACAAAAACAATTTTTCTTATTTTTTAAAAAATTTTGAATTAAAATTAAAGGAAAAAAGAGAAGATTTAATAGAATTTGATCCAAAAAAAATATTTTCAAAAAATGAATATACTAAAAAGTATATACATAATGAAATATCAAAATTTAAATATATTCTTTTAATAAATAAATATTCCACAAGAACATATAATGATTTAAATCAATACATAATATTTCCAATAACTCATTTATCATATGATCCAGAAAAAATAAGAGATTCTTCAAAAGCAATGTGCTTACAAAAATATGATTCTAATTATGACTTTAAAAAATATTTAGAAAATTTTAAAAATGAAGGTTATCATTTTAATATTCATTATTCTACTTCTGGATTTATTTATTTTTTTTTAATTAGACAAAATCCTATCACTTATAATTCAATAAAATTTCAATCTGGAAATTTTGATAAAAGAATTTTTTTTTCCATTAATTCTTTTTTAAATGGTTATAAATTAAGTGAAGATAATAGAGAATTTCTTCCTGAATTTTTCTATGATTTTTATTTTTTACTCAATTTAAATAAAAATGATTATAGAGATTATGAAAAAAAAAAACATAATGTAACTTTTACAAATGTTTTAACTGAAAATTTTAGAAATCAATTTGAATTTATTATTAAACAAAGAAAAAATATTGAAAATTTTAAATTGGGTCCTTGGATAGATAATATTTTTGGAATAAATCAAAGAAATGAAAATATCATCAATAGTTTTCCTACTTATTCTTATGCTGAAAAATCAAATTTTAATTTAGTTAAAAGTGAATTAGAAAAAAATGGATATAAAGGAAAAGATTTACTTAAATATCTAAAAATGAAAATAAATTTTTTTTCTTTAGGAGTTACCCCTATTCAACTTTTTAAAAAAAATTTTGAAGAAAAAGGGAAAATAAAAAATATTATATTTCCAAAATTAAATGATAAATTAGTTTCATTTGTAAAAAAAAAAGAAGATAAATCTTGTAAGATTTTTTCAGATAAAAGATATATTTATTTTAAATATGAAAATTATACAATATTAAATAAATATTGTGGAAAATCACTTATATTTACAATACATCATGGAAAACAAATAGATTTAATTCCAATAGAAAATTCCTTTAGTGAAGTTTCAAAAAAATTTTTTATTTTTGTTAGATTCACAGATTCAAATATAAAAATATTTAAAAAAGGAAACTTTATTAAAACAATTAAATGGAATTGTATAGTAACATCAATAATTTCTTCAGAATTAAAAGATTATTTTGTTATTGGAGATGAAAAAGGCTTTTTATCATTATTAAATTTTAATGAAGTAAATGAAAATATTTTACTTATTAATAGACAAAAAGCTCATTTTTCTTTAATTAGAGGTATTATTCTTAATGATAGATTAGATATAATTCTTTCATTTGATATTAATAATATTATCACTATTCATTGTAAAAGTAGTTTTGTTACTTTATCTATTATAGACTTTGAAAAAAGTAAAAATATTTTTAATATTAAAATTTCTAATTATGATGTTTTATATATTTTATCTAAAAATTATCAAGGTAATTCATTTTTAATGTCTTATACTTTAAATGGTTTAAAATTTGATGAATTAGAAATTAAACAACCTAATAAAATTATTGATTATTTTTTAGATGTTTTGACAGATAATGTTTTAATTGGAACAAATAAAGAATTAATATATGTTGAATGTTATAATCTTTCAAAAATAATAAATCAAATAAATATAAAAGAAAATTCACAAATAACAAATTTCACTTATTTTGATAATAATCAAACATATTGTTATTTCCTTCAAAATAATGAATGTATATTTGGTAAATCATAAATATAAATTTCTAGATAAATATATCTATAATTGTTGTTAAATTTTTCTATCATTTATTTTTTAAATTATTATTATTTATAAATGAATATAATAGAAACTTCAAATTTATTTATTTTTCATTTTTGTATTTTATTCTTTATAATCTTTATCTAATATAATCTTTATTATTATTATTTTCTTTTTTATCTTTTTCTTCTATTGGATGACAGGAAATTTTATTATTGAATTATAATTCTATATTTAAAAATTATTTTTTTTTCTATAATTAATATTAAGTTATGAAATTTATAATACATTTAAAATTCCAATATTTCCTGTTACAATATATTTAAATATTAATTTATTTAATTTTTATATTAATCTAAAATCATCTTGAGAAGGAAGTTTATTTAAAGAAAAGGATATAAGCATAATCGAATAAATTAAAGCTAAAATCCATCCAAATAATAAAAGAGGAGTTGTAATCAATTGAATTAATGCATTACAAAAAAATTCGTTTCTTAATTTTTTATTTTTAATTAATAATCCAATTATAAATGTTCCTAAACCAGGAATACATAAATTACATATTAATATTAATATTGAAATTATTAATGATATTTGAGTTTCTGGTTCAATTTCGTTTTCTTCATTTTTTTTTATTATATTTGTATTTTTTTTATTATTATTATCAAGCGGTGAATATTCATTTTGATTTTCCATATAAAGTTTATTATTTTTTTGAATTTCCATTCTCAAATATGATTAATAAATAATTTAATTAAAAAATTATGTATAAATATTAAATAAATAAATATTGATGAAAGCTCTATAAATAAATGGGGGATTGGG
>JAJJLU010000402.1:0-52743 GCA_023807065.1 Isotricha intestinalis
GACGGAATTGTAGGCATCGATTTTGCCTTTTTCAGCACTAAGCAGTTCGCTTTGTGCAATTAGTTGGTCGTCTTCGAAATCTTTGATCGACTTGAAAATAAAATCCTCAAACGCGGCACCGCCTTCCTCTGTCGTGAGGGCGACACCTTTTTTACCGGGTTGGTAGTGCTCGAACACGTCTTTCATGTTCTTCGGCTTGAAACCTTCACGGTCAGCATCGCTGTTAGGGGCTTCATCCGTGAACTGATCGGCGTAGAGCGTCCTGTTCTGTGGGAACTCTATGATACCATCTTGGGCATCAGCGTCCAAAACTTTTGTAATTACAGTTTTTCTTGCCATAGGTTTATATTATTTTAATGAATTATTTGAATAATACATTATTTTATATAGATGATAATTTTTAATGATTTTAATTTAATTATTTATTGAAATAATTGGAGAGAAAAATTATAAAAAATATGATAAAAATTTAATTGTATTTTTAATAAATTTAAATTATAATTTAACTATTATCTTCAATAATATCATCAAGATCTCTATTTCCTTTTTTTTCAAAGAATTTTTCATCAACTTTTTTTTTAGTTTTCTTTATAGTATCATAAAAAGAAAGTAAACCTCCAACTCTATAGTATTTCTTTTTATCATTTTTAATAAAATAAATTAAATCTTTTAATTGGATTTCATTAAAGCCTTTTCTTTTACTTCTTCTATAAGCAAGCATAGAAATATTTTGAATATATTCAATAATATATTCTTGAAGTAATTCTGCACTTTCTAAATTAATGGGTTCTGAATCTCCGAAACCAATCATTAAAGATTTTAAATCTGAAACAAAATTTGGATTTTCATTATTATTATTATTATTTAATGTCCCTGATTGAGATATAAATTTTTTTGATAAACTTAGATTATCAGAAGATATTGTTGAACGTTGTAAAAAGCTTCTTGGAGCTGTAAATGGTTTATTCATATTTTTTATATTTTATTTTTATTATTTTTTAACCATAAAATTATTTATGAAAAATAAATTATGATATAAGGAAAATTAATTTTTAGAAGATGAGCATGGGATTCAATTAAATAAAAAGCGTACGCATATTTCAATTCTTTAATATTATAATATGAAATAATATATAAAAAGAAAAAAAAATAAAAATTACATTTAAAAAAGAAGATTTCATTTGAATATTGTTTCAACTTCATTTCATTTCAAAATTTTCATTTCAAATTTGATTAGAATTTCATTTAATTTCTAAAGCAATAATATTTAAATTTTCAAAACCCTTTAAATTAACTAACAAAATTTTAATTTCAGATTTAACTAATTATATTTCATTTCATTATAATTAAAGTTTAATGTTAAGTTTAATGTTAATAAGATTAAGTTAAGTTAATGTATAAATGTTTAATTCTAACTTTAAGTAATTTCTATTTCTATAATTATCTCTATTAATAATAATAAATATATGTATATCTCTTATATTATCTCCAATCTTTCAAAATTTCAAATCTTTCAAAAATTTCAATAAATTGAATCCATGCTCACGTGGGAGTTGGGACTTTAAACCATGCTCAAGGTTTAATTTAATTAATATATAAGATAATATATAATTCTATATAAGAAATATTATAAGTTAAAAATGAAAAGAAAAACATGCTCAAAAAAGTCCCTACCCACATATTTTTTTATTAAATTTGGAAAAGTTTTATCAAAATTACTTTTTTTGTTGAATTTAAGGGATAAGATCATAAATTTTTTGATTAAAGTACTTTAAATAAAATTAGGAATAATTATGATACATTAATACACTCATAGAAAATAATTATAAAGGTAAAAATCAAAATCAATAATTTATATATAATAAAGAAGAAATCAAGAGAAAATTTATTTGATAAATTATTTAAGTTTTCAGAACCTTTTCTTAATACATTATTTTTTAAAATTAATCTTTTTCAAGAAATACTATAAGATAATCACAATATTATTTAAAATAAAATAACTATAAAAAATGGAAAATCAAAATTTAATTAAAAGATATTTCAACGATTTCGAAATTCAAATTATATCTCAAGTCAATTCAATTTTAATTTCAATAAATAAACTTAATTCTTATAGCATTTACAAATCAAATTTCAAAATTGAATTTCTTCAATCATTTAAATTACTTTCTTCCTTTGATACTATTAATAATATTGTTCAATTTATTTTTTCTTTAATAGATGAAAAGAATATCAATATACAAGAAGACCAAAATAATTTAATATTGATTTTAATTTCAAAATTAGAAAAGTGTTCCAATGTAGAATTGAATTTAACTAAAGTAGATATTATTTCAAAAGAAATAATTGAACTATTAATAAACAAAACAGAAAAATTAAAAGAAGAAAATAAATTATTGAAAGAATCTTTTGGAAACGAAATTAAAAAATTAAATGAAAACATTGAATTACTTAAAATAGAAAATTTAAATAAAGAAAAAAAAATAAGTTCAAATGAAAATGAAATAAATGAATTAAAAATGAAAATTCAAAAATTAGAAGAAAATAAAAAATTTCCAGATTTAAAATATGTAAATTGTATTAAAGCTCATAAAAGTTATGTTAATTCTGTTTCAATTTTTCCTTCAGGGAAAATAATATCAGTTTCAGGTGATAAATCAATTAAAATATTTGATACAAATTTAAATGTTATAGATAAAATCTTAAATTCTCATGAACAAGGGATTTTTTATATTGATGTAATAGATGAAAATACTTTTGTTACATGTACAAATGATTTAATAAAAATATGGAATAAAAAAGAAAATATTTTTGTGGTTAAAAATACAATTGAAAACGCTCATAATGAAGAAATACTAAAAGTAATTCATTTCTCAAACGGGAATTTAATTTCTTGTTCAAGAGATAAAACAATAAAATTATGGGGAAAAAATAACAATGGATATGAAAATATTACAATTTTATGTCATTCTGATAGAATTAATTCAATTTTATTATTAGAAGATAAAAATTTATTGATTTCTTCTGGATTAGATGGAACTAATTTTTGGAATATTAATAATTATGAAAAAATATTTTATTTAAAAGAAACTTATTGTGGATGGAATGAAGGATTAAAAAGAATTGATGAAGATAAAATTATTATAAAAGGTAAAGACACTAATTTACTTAAAATTATTTCAATTTCACAAAAAAAAGTTGTTTTAAATGTGAATAATCCTTTTCAATGTAATTCAATTTGTGTTATTAAAGAAAAAGGAATCGTTTTAATAGGAGGTAGAAGTAAAGATATAAGAGTTTATAGAGTTGATACATTTGAATGTATTCAAACAATCAAAGATGCACATGAAAATGATATTAGAGGTTTTACTCAAATAAAAGATGGTTTAGTTGCTTCTTTTTCAAAAGATAAATTTATTAAAATTTGGTCATATTAAAATTGATTAAAAATAATTTAAAATAATTATTCATAAACATCATATAATATATATTAGTAATAATATAATTATACAAAAAACGATAAATTGTAATCATATATTTTATTCTTATTCAAATAGTATAAGTATAATATATCTAATTTTGGAATAATGAAACTATATTTGTTTTTCTATTATAAATAAAAAATATTGTTATATCTTATTTTAATATCAAAGATGTTATAAATATGTTTGGAATATTCAGTCATTGAGAAAATTAACAATATAAACAATTCTTTTTTTATGTTAAAAATATACAAACAAGAAAATATTTTGTAATTAAAGAAATAAATAAACTAAAATATAATACAAATTTATTAACAGGACAAATAAAACAAATGAAAATAAATTTAGAATCTAATATAATGATTAATGAAATAATTAATTGAGGTAGAAATATTTATTTAATTATGGATTTTTATTTATTAAAATTAAAAGAATATATTAATATGAGGGAATTATCAATTGATGAAATAAGAAAAAAATTATTAGAAATAAAATTTTAAAAATAATAAAAGAAAAAGAAATTAATTCATGGAAATACTCAATTTTCAAATATTTTAATATCTTTAAATCAATTATCATTCAATTTATGTATTGACTATTCAAATGATTTAATAATCATCAATATCAATAATAAATCAAAAATTTAATTTAACAATAACAAAAAATATCAAATAAAAGTGATATATGGAGTTTAGGAATAATAATGTATTATATGTTATTTAAAAAATACCTTATAATGGTAAAAATGAATATTATTTATATCAAATTATTATATTATATCAAAATTAAATAAAAGATATTGATTAAAAGATTTATTAATAAAAATGTTAAAAGTAGATTTAAATAAAAGAATATATTGGGAAGATTTTTTTAATCATTCATTTTTTAAGAATAATAATAATATATTTCCTAATTTAATTTTAAAAAAAAATTTTTAAAATTAAAAACTTAAATTTTATTTAATGAATAATAAAAATAATTAATATTTAATGTATATGGGGATGGGAATATAAAAATTTTGAACAAAGATAAAAGTAAAATTTTTTTATTTTAAAATATTAAGGTTTAAATTTAGGAAAAATTGACTTTCCAAATAAAATAATGATAAGTTATCTATGATATTTTATTCAAATTTATTTATAGATTTTTTTTGTTATCATTTAATTATTATTTTAAAAAAATGGAACAAAATTCCAAATTTTCTACAAAAGACTCATCAGAAGAAATAATAGATTTAAAATCTCCAAATAGTATAGTTAATAATGATAATTCATCAAATTCAAATGAAAAAAAAGATTCAAAAAATAAAAAAATAGGAAATAATTTGATTTTGAATATATTTGGAGAAAAAAAAGTAGTTGGAACACTACAATCATTTATTCTTTTCATTATAACCCTTTTAGGAATAATATTAGAATATATATTATTTGTAATTACAACAAAAGGATTTTATAATAAAATATTATATATCATAGATGGAATGTTTTGTTCTTTAACTGCAATTTATATGACAAGTTGTTTTTTAATTGAACCAGGAATAATTCCACGTAATCATCCAGATTTTCAAGTAGAAAAAGAAGAATTAACAAATAAAATAAAAGAAGAATTTAAAAAAGAAGAAAATAAAGAAATTAAATTAGAAATAGAAAAAGAAATAAGAGATAAGAAAATTCATGAAGATAATAAATTAGATGAAGAAAAAGATAAAGATGATGATATATTAACAAATGATTTAATACCATCAATATTAACTCAAAGAAAATGTAATACTTGTAATATTTTTAGACCTCCTAAAGCTTCTCATTGTAGACATTGTGATAATTGTGTCATAAATTTTGATCATCATTGTTTTTATGTAAGTAATTGTATTGGTTTTAGAAATCACAAAAATTTTTATTTATTTTTAATTTATGGAACAATTTATGGTATAATTACTACAATATTTAATATAATTCATGTTCTTTATGTATTTTTTTTTAGTAATTTTCCTATTATATATTTAATGTATAAAGGAAATCCATATTTATTAATTCTAGCTTCAATTGCAATTTTTCTTTCTTTTTTTTATATTTCTTTAGGAAGTAGAAATTATTATTTTATTGGAATTCCGTTTTTAATAGGGATAATTATTTTATTTTTTCTTTTTATTAGATATATTCATAATGTTCCAAGATATATAAATCCTTATTCTACTTTTGTTTTACTTTGGGCATTAATTTTGACTATCTTTGTCACTGGGACTTTTATTGGACAAACCAAACAAATTTTAAGTGGTTATACTGTTAAGCAAAGTGTTAGTATTAAAAATGAATATGTAGAACATTTAATTTATCGCCAGAAAAATATTAGTACAAAATATTTGAAGGATATTCCTTTTAATGAAAAAATAAAAAATTTTCGCAATTTCTTTTCAATTGACAGAAGTGAAAGTTTAGTGAATAATTAATATATTTTTTTAATAATTTTTAATGGTAATACTAATAAACAATTTTTTTCAAAAGAAAAAATAAAAAAATAAATCTATTAAAGTTTTAAAAAAATAAAAGAAATATTAATCAATCACTCAATAAAAATTCTATCAAATATTATAATCATACTAAATTGAAAAATATTAATAAATTGTTTTTACAATTCTTATTGAATTAACAAGATGCTTTGTTTTTTAATTCAGAATAATTAAATATAAAAATTAAATAAGATTCAAATAAAAAATATTATTTATTAAAAATAAATATAATTAAATTATTTCATTTTCATTTATTACATTAAATTATATAATTATTATTTGATAATTATAAATTACATTAAGTATATATTATTAACCTATAGAAAAGAAGAATAATTTTATATAAACTTAATAAGCTAAATAATTAACTTTAAGGATTCATATTAAGCATATAGAAGGAAAAGTTTGGATATTGAATTAATAATTTAGAAAATAATTTTTGACCAAAATTTAATTTTTGTAATTGAGGAATTAAATCAACTAGCATTTTAAAAAAAATTTCTTGAGTTTTTTCATCCGAACAACTTATTGCTTTTTGAACTACATAATTACCAAAACTATCAAGTAACATTGAATGAAAATTTTCTTCAATTAATAATTCTTTCATTACTTTATCTTTTATTTTATTATCTTCAAAACACTTTTCCACAACATTTGAACTAAATTTTTGATTTGAATAAAAAGTTATATTTTTTGCAATTTGTTCAATTATTTTTATTTTAATATTTTCACTAGTAAATAATACTATATATTGAATACAATAATTACCATATTGATGAGTAATAATTGAAACTAAATTTTCCTCAATTGCTTTAACAACTTTATTAATTTTATTTTCATTCATTGTTTCAAAGTATTTTTTAAGGAAAGAACATCCTTTTTTATTTGTTGCAATTTCTACTATTTGATTACAAATTCCATCATGAATATTATCAATTAAAACATTGTCAATATTAATTAATTTATATATAATATGTACTGAATTTGAATCATTTATAAATGAAGAAATATAAGGAACTATTATTTTTATAAAAGCAGATAATAATTTTTCAGTTTTTAAATAATCAATTAAATCTTGTAAAACTCTTGTTCCATACATATTAGTTCCTACATTTTGAACAACTGGGAATATGATTGCAATAAATTGAAGTAATTTATTTTCAGTTAAGTAGTTAAATAATTTTTTTATAAAATAATTTCCAAATTGATCTATTGATAATTCTTCTACATAACTTAAAATATTATTAAAAAAAAGAGAATTAGCTAATTCTGGGTTTTCTTCTATTTTCTTTTCTAAAAATCTACATCCACTTTGAATTTTTACTATTAAATGAGCTTGTTTTGCTAATTCTTCATCTGACAAATTTGAGTAATTATAGTTAAAAGTTTTTTTTATATAATTATTATTTTGATAATTATTTAATCTTTGAGATTTTAAACTTTGTGTTACATCATTTGAACTAAAACTTCTATAAGGATTATTATAATTAAATTGAATGAAATTATTATTATATCCATTATATGAATTATTATACTGATTATATAAATAATTCATTTGTTGATTATTTATAAATTGTTGATAATAATTCATTTGTTGGTTATAATAAATATTGTTATTATTATTATACTTTAAATTGTTGTTTGGATTGATTAAATTATTACATAATAAGTTATTACTGTTCATTGACAAATTCCCATAATTTAAATAATCACTACTTTTTTTTATATCATAAGGTTTTCCTTTAAAATTTTCTTCTTCATAATTTTGGTCATTTTCCTTATATTGATAAAAATAATTATTATTATTAGAATTATTATTAATATTTACATTCATTTTTTGATTTATCAAAGTATTGGTATTAATATTACAACTTTCACTCAAATTATTATAATTATAATCATTATTTTCATTATAATCTACATTCAGTATATGATTGTTTTGTTTATTGTATTTATTTTCTGCTTCTTGTTTAACATTATTTTTAAGTATTTCTTGAACAAATGAAGATAATTTGTCAGAATTTCCATCATCTTCATCGTCACTTGAATCATTTTCAAATTCGAAAATTCCATTATTTTCATTTTTATTAATATTATCATTAATAATATTATCTTTATTATTCATTTGATTCATGAATAAAGAAAAATTATTTTTATTTTCAATTTCATTTTTAACTATTTCAAAAGATTGATCATAATATTTATAAATTGGGCTTACATTTACTTTTCTTTTGTTATAATAATTATTTGGATAATCTTTTCCTTTACAAAATAAACTTTTACTTAAATAATTTGGTTTTTTTCCGCTTCCTGGAGGAGGAAATTCTAAGAATTCTAAAGGCACCAATTGATTTAAATTTATTTCACTTAAATTAAAATTATTTTTTTTTGACTTTCTATAATTCTTTTTATTATTATCTCCATCTATTGATGATATTGGTGATTCAAGAACTTTTTTAGATAATGATATTGAATTTTTAGGAGTTGATAGACTATATTTTTTTTTGGATTTTATATTTGTTTTTGGCTTTTTTTCTTCTTGAGTTGTCAATACTTTTCGATTAGTACGAATTGAATTTTGAGAATTTATGTTTTTTTCCATTTATTTTTTTCTTTATATATCTTATTGTCAAATTTTTTTATTAAATATATTTTTTATTTAATTAAACAATTAATACATCTTTTTATATAAATTTCATTTTAAAAAAATATTAAATTTTTACAAAAATAATTATTAAAAAAAATAAGATATGATTATAATATATAAAAAGTATTGATAAAAGAAACATCTTAAAAAAAATATAATATCAATTAAGCATCATTTGATAATAATCATCTTCAGTGATAACTTCAATTGCAAATACTTCAACTTCTTCAATTCCCCATTTATTAGGTTTTCCTGCTAAAAAAGTATTAGGATCAATATCTTTAGGAACTTTATAACATCTTCCTAAACTAGAATAAGAATTTTCTAAATTTTTATAAGAAATAAATAAATCAGCATTATCAACTTCTCCCCAACCAGGAGAATACATATTTTCATTTTGTTTAATAGCATATTTCTTCATATATTTTTTTAAAGGACATTTAATAGGTTTAATATTCATTCCATCACTTAAACTAAATATAAATGAATCATCACATTCATTATACATTGCTTCATTAATCCAACTTATTGGATTATATCCTCCAAATATATGACCATCATTTGTTTTTATTATTGTTAATGTTGGTCCTTTATTATTACATTTCTCATGAAATGTTATTGGAGATGCACCATCTTTACTTATTTGATATAAGAGAATCCCACTTTTTATTTTTGGTAATATTATTATAAAGTCATTAAATAATAATTCTGGATTTATTATTTTACTTTTTTTAAATACTTTTTGAAGTATTGTAATTGTTATATCTGTTATTGGAAGAAATTTAAAACTTGAAATTTGCTTTTTAATTTCTTTTGTTGGGTTATTTGAAAATAATGATTGGGCAAAAGATTTATTGAAATTGTCACTATGTAATAAACCTAAATTTTCTATTTTTAATATGTTTTTATTTAATTTTTTTATTTGAATTACTCTATCAATTATATCTATATCTCTATCACATATTAAATTTCTATAATAATCATATCTATTTCTTATTAATTTAAAATTTGTTAATTTATCATTTAAAGTCTCTAATTTATTTTTAAATAAATTTTCAATATACTCTTTTAATAGTTCTTGGCTTTCTTTTATAATATTAAAAATATCATTAAAAACATTATTGGCTTTTTCAATAAAATTATTTTTCTCTTCTTCAAATTTTTCTTTAGAATAAATCATACTAGAAATTAATTCTTCCATAATTTTAATTTCTCCTTCACATTGTCTCATAGATCCCGTTAATAAAATAGCTTGTTCATCAAGAATATTTTTAACAGTTTTAATTTTATGTTGTTTATGATCATTTTCATAATTAGAACAAATTAAACAAATAGGTTTTTGACAAGTTTCACAAAATAATTTTAAAGGTTCCCTATGATTATTTTCTTCACATAAAGTTAATTCAATTTTTTCTTGAACAATTTTATGATAAGGAATAATTTTATGATCTTGATGTCTTGGATTTGATAAATGTCTAATTCTACATTCATAACAAATTATTATATCACAATTTAAACATTCAAATTCTGCTAAATCATGTATATATTTTGAAGAAGGACAAATTTCACATAATTGAATTTTTTTCAAAGGATTTTTTTCATCTGAATTTTCTTCTCTTGGTTTCCAATTTAATCTTAATAAAGAAGTTAAATCTTCATTTCTTATTTCTGTTTTTTTTTTACATTTAGGACATTTAATTATATTTTTATTTAAATCTTTAATATGAATAAATTTATATATTGATTTTATTTCTTTTGCACATTCCAAACATAATTCATGACGACATATTAAAGTAATTGGTTTATTTACTCTTTTTAAACAATAAACACAATGAGAATTATCAACTAAATTTGATAATGATTCTTGTAATTCTTGTGTTAATTGTAAATTTTTTTCAGTTACACTTTTTATATCTACATTATTTATATTTTGTAACTTTAAATTTTCAGAAAGAAATATTTTATTTGATGTTGAATTTGTTGTATTATTAATTACATTTGTATTTGTTAAAAGAGATTCATCTAAATTATTTATTTTAGAAATATTATTTTTTGGGTTATTAAATGATATTGAATTATTTAAAATTTGGTGTTTTTGATTTTCAGTTAAATTTCCTCTATTTTGTGATTTTATTGGAATTGGTTTAAAATTATTTCTTGTGTTTGATAAAGGAACATTTAATTTTCTTTTTTTTAAATTTTCAACAGAATTATTTATTAATTTTATATTTGAATTTTTATTATTTTTTTTTTTAAAAGAAGAAGAATTATTATGAGATTTATTATTGTCATTTATTGAATATCTTCTTTTTTCAGGAATAAATTTTCTTCTTAATCCACTAAAATGAGTAAATATTGGTTCTTTTTTTTCTTCTTTTTTTTCATCTTTTTTTTCCTTTAATTTTTTTTCCCTAATATTATTTATTTTTTTATTTAAAATAGTTTCATCATTATTTAAATCTCCTTTTTCATTATTTTTTTTTTGCCAACTCATTTTTGCAACATTAAAAGAAGCCATTGAAATAAATTTATATTCTTTATTTTGTTTTTGGTTTTTTTCATTTGAGTTATTTTGAACTTTATTATTATTATTATTTAAATTTTTATTGATATTTTCCTTTTGAGGTAAAATTGATATTTCTTTTTTCTTTTTTCTATTTGGACTTTTTTTACTTATTTTTTTTAATTTATCATTTTTAAAAGAAGATGAATAATTAATTCTATATAATTGAGGTCCAATTTTTGGAGAATTTTTTATGGGAATATTAGAATTATTATTTTTTTTTAATTTACTTTTTGATTTTGAATTTGAATTTGGTATTTTTGGAAGAAAAAACTCATTGTTTGTGTTCCTTTTCGAAAAATTTGGAGATGAATTTAAAGAAAATATTTGAGAATGATTTCTTTTAAAATTTACTTTTTTTTCTAATAATTCTAATGTTTTTTTATCTTCTATTTTACTGGAATTTCTTTTTAATAATTTCTTTTTTGAGAAATTTGGAGAATGAATACTTGATAAACTTATATTATTCAAAGAATTTGCAGAAGATGAATTTAAAATATTTTTTTTACTATCATTCATTGAAAAAATAAATTACATATTTTAATAAAATTAATTATTTCTTATAATATTTAAATTTATTACAAACACAATTTTCATATAAAATTTTCAGTTAAAAAAAGTTTAGATTGTCTTTGTTTTACATATAATCGGAAATTATTAGTTTTAATACCTTATATATCCTTAGATTCTTTAATTAATTAGTATATATTTTAATTAAGATTATAAATTGTTGTAAATTTTTAAAATTAATTGTTTGATGAATTAAAATTTTTTTACAAAAAAAAATAAAATTACATATATGAAAACGGTTGAAGATGATAATAAATCTCTTTAAACTATAAGAGAATTAATATTAATTCAAATAAATTCAATTATTTTATTTTTTTTAAATAAAAGATAATATTTTAAAGTAAAAATGACAAATAATTCAAATATAAAAATAATAACAAATAAAGTATCAAATAGATTTTTACCATTAAGTGAGAGTGTAAGAAATGGTTTAGAACCAGAAACAAAAATAACTGATTTTAATATAATAAAAATATTAGGAAGTGGATCTTTTGGGAAAGTATTATTAGCAAAGCATAAAAAAACAAATCAAGAATACGCTCTAAAACTAATAGATAAAACAAATAAAAATAATATTGAAGGAAAACCATATTTTAGAAGAGAAATAGAAATAATGTATAAACTTCATCATAAAAATTGTATTAAATTATATGGTCATTTTGAAGATGAAGAAAAATGTTATTTTATAATGGAATATATATCAAATGGAAATTTATATAATTTCATTTCATGTCATCCAAATAATATTTTACCTCCAGAAACAGTGACAAAAATAACAAAAGAATTAGTAAGTGCAGTGTATTATTTACATAATATGACTCCTCCTATAATTCATAGAGATATTAAACCTGAAAATATATTATTAGATGAAAATAATTCGATTAAATTAACTGATTTTGGTTGGAGTAATTATATAAATTTAACTGAAGTAAGAAATACTTTTTGTGGAACTCCATTATATTTATCTCCTGAAATGATTATTGGTAATAGTCATAATGAAAATGTTGATGTTTGGTGTATTGGAGTTATTATATTTGAATTATTGGTTGGGAGAATACCTTTCGCTGGGAGAGATAAAAATACTTTACTTCATAATATTATCAGAGGTAATATTAGTTGGGGAGTTAAAATGGATGAAGATGCTGTGGATTTAATTAAAAAAATATTAGTTGTTGATCCTAATTTTAGAATTGGTTTAGTTGATATTATTAAACATAAATTTATTAAGAAATTTTCAGGTGAATTTAATATTAATGATTATTTAATTAAACCATCTGATGAACATTTTATAAATGAACCTTTTATTATAAGTAAAGAAACTCCAGAAAGCCATTTAAAATATATTGTTGAAAAAGAAAAAAAAATTAGAGAAGAAGAAGAAAAAAAGATGAGAGAAGAAAAAGAAAAAAAGTTGAGAGAAGGAAAAGAGAAAAAATTAACAGAAGAAGAAAAAAAAAAATTAACAGAAGAAAAAGAGAAAAAATTAAGAGAAGAAGAAGAAAAAAAAATAAGAGAAGAAAAAGAGAAAAATCAAAAAGATGATAAAAAAGAAAATATAGAATTAAGTGATGAACAAATAGAATTATTTAAAAAAATTGATAAAATATTTGAAAGTTGTGATGAAAAAAATATCATTAATAATAAAAATAAGACTCAAGAAGATTCAATTAAATTTCAATTATTTTATTTGAATTTAGATTATAAAAATTTACTTTCTCAATATTCCTTTAGTGAAGAAGAAAAGAAAAAAACAATGCATATTTTAGAAGAAATTAATAAATATATTTTTAGACTAGAAAATAAAAATTTCGTTCTTGAAGAAACAAATAAAGAAAAAGATAAAATTATTCAAAATCAAGATAACGAAATCAAAGAATGTTTAAAAAAAATAAATGAACAAGAAAATCTTTTAAAGGAAGCATATTTATTACTAAAAGGTAATAATACAATACCTACTTCTCCAACAAAAAAAAAAAATCATGATAAAATTCAGAAAAAAAACAATTTATAATTTATATCTATTTATAATTACCAGCTTTTATAATAATTTAATGTATTTATTTATATGTTTAACATTTTTGTTTTATTTA
Source organism: Isotricha intestinalis (assembly GCA_023807065.1). NCBI lineage: Eukaryota > Ciliophora > Litostomatea > Vestibuliferida > Isotrichidae > Isotricha > Isotricha intestinalis. Next base: position 13,859 of record JAJJLU010000402.1, read on the forward strand.
TCACTTTTTTTTGTGTTATTAAATTTTTGAAAAAGTATCGTTTTAAAAGTGTTTTTTTTAATTTTATAGCATAAAATAAAGTGTTTATATCAACTGTTTGATTTTAAATTTCTATTTATAGAAATCTTTTTTAAAAGAAACATTCCATTATATTTTTCCTTTATTTTAATATCAAAACATAAATATATATAACTTTATTTCTTATTTTCATAACAATTTAATTAAATAATTAAATAATCATAAAATAGTAGATGATAATTATAAGACTTTAGATAAAAAAATGATGTCTGTCTTTTCTAATATTTTTAATTGTTGCAATAGAGGAAAAGATAGTAATGAAATAGTTAACAACAATCTGAAAAATGAAAAAGAAAATTTTCCTAAAATAAAATCTAGTTCCTCAAAATCAAAAATTACAAATTATAATTCAAAAATTACAAATATTGATTATTCTCAAAAGAAATATTCTTTTATTTCACCAGGTACATACTCAATAATAAATGATAAAGAAAAAAATAAAAATGAAATCCAAAGTAATAAAAATGAAAATAATAGTAATGAAAATCAAAATTTAATTATTACTAAATATCCAAATAATGAAATTAATAATTCAATATATAATTCTTCTTCAAAAAGAAGTAATTCAAATATCAATATAAAAGATAATAATAAAATTAGTTTAGAGAAAAGAAATTGTGAGGAAAATTTAATCAAAAAAAATTCAATTATTAGTAATATTTTATTTGAAAATAGTTTAACTTCTCCAAATTCTTCTTCTTTAAAAGATTTTACTGAAATTTTAAATAAAACAATAACTAAGTCATCATCTTCAAAAAAAATGAATAGAGAAAATAAAACACTTTTATTTGATTCAAATTTTGAAATAAAAAGTAAAAAAGGACTTGTTTTAGATTTCGATAATATAATATTAGATGAAGAAATTGAATTAGCTCCAAAACTAATTATTTCAGATTATAAAAACTCAAATTTATTTAATGGAAAAATAATAAAAATCGATGCTTCAGGTTTTAATAATGGATTTAGACAAAAAAGAGATGGAATGACTTTCTTTGGATTAAAAAAAATGGAAAATAATGAAATAATAAATGATATTATTGTAAATTTTAATGAACAAAGTAATTATTCTATAAATACATTATTTGTTATTTTTTATGATAGAAAAAAAGCACATTATTTTATCCAAAATTTAAATAATGATATTAAAAATAATAAATTTATGATGTATATAAAAATATATGAATATTATTTAGAAAATGACAAATATAATAAATACTTTTTATTAGGAAATACAATAATGTCAGTTTTAGTTTCAAAAGATAATATAATTAATTTAAAAATATTTGATGATAAAAATTATGAAAAATTTAATGAATATAAATATAGAATAAATAATTCTCCAATATCTATTGGTAGAGAAGGTTGTTTAATAAATATTAATAATCCTCGTTTATCAAGAACACATTTAATTTTTATTTTTGATAACTCTAAAAATAAATGGAAAATTATTGATGGAAATGGATTAGGTAAATATAGTACTCATGGTACTTGGTTTATATTATCTAATAAAAAATTTGATTTATGTTCTAATTCTAATGATAATGAAGTTAAAATATGGAATCAAAAGTTTTTGATTAAAATAAAAAATGAATAATTTAATCCCTTTGATTTCTTAATATTTTATTTCAGTAAGAAATGTTTCTTTAGGTTATAATTAACTATTTTATAAATATTATAAATATAAAAGTTTAAAAAAGCAATAATCTTTTTTTCTTATTTTAATTTTCAATTGTAAATCTTAAAAAATTTTATTTTTAATTCTAAATATGAAAAATAATTATATTCAAATATAAATTTATTTAAAAATCCAAAAAACCAAATTTTCCATATATTAGAATATAATAAAATCCCAAAAAAAAGGAAAAAAAAAGAACTTTATTCTCAAAAATATTATATTAAAAAAAGAAAAAACAAAATTAATTTCTTCATTGAACAAAATTATTTAAATTCCCTATTTTAATTTTTAATTTAAATTAAATTTCAAATGTATCAATTTCAACAAAAAACAAAATCCTATTACAACATATTTGATAATTATTCAGGAGAATTATCAAAAATTTTTATAGAATCAGAGAAAAAAAAAGATCCAAAATATAAAACAGAATTATGTAAAACATTTTCAGAAACAGGTAAATGTCCTTATGGATATAAATGTAGATTTGCTCATGGAAAAGAAGAATTACTTTCTAAAATTATAAATTCAAATTATAAGAAAAAAGATTGTAAAACTTTTTCTGAAATTGGATTTTGTCCTTATGGTTCTAGATGTAGTTTTAGACATGATGAAAGAAAAATTAATGATATTCATTTACCTTTTTATTACATTAATACTTTTATTTATTGTAAACCTTTAAATAAAAGATTATCTGTTTTTGAAAATATTACTAGTGATGTTAAAGATAATTTAAATGGTTTTATTAGTTCTTCTACAAGTACTATTTCTAATGATGAAGAAATTGATTTTTCAAAAAAACAAAATAAAGACTTTAATTTAGAAGAATTGAAAGTTGTTTTTTAAGAGTCGACTATTATTATTTTTTATTTATTTTTTTATTTGTATATGAATTATTTATTTGTTTTGATTTAAGGTATTTTCAATATTTTTTCCATATTTATATAGTAAATTTAAATTTAAATATTTTTTTTTGAAAATGAAATTTTATTCAATTCATTTTTTATAATTATATAAATAAAATAATTAAATTTTAAATAATGTTTATTAAAAATTTATTTAATGACTTAAGTAAAGAATTATTCCTATTAAAACTCTAAATTTATTTTCTAATGGATATTTACATATATTATATAAAATTATGTTATGTGGTTGAGGAATTTTTAAATTCACTAAATCATAAATGTGATTATTAAATGTATTACTATTTAATAATATAAAAATAAATCTAGATAAAAAAATTATGGTTATTCCAGTTAAACTTTTAAATATTATCGACATTGTTTTTTTATTATCAACAAAAATCTGAGCTATATAAAACCATGATAAAATTAGAAAAAAGTGTTCTATACTTTCTCCTATAATAACATCATATTGAATTGATTTAAAATCTGAAACTTTAATTTTACTTCTGTTAAATAGTATAAATAATATTTTTGATAAAAGTACTTTAAAAAGAAAATCATATAATCCAAATACATATTCTGATTCTTCAAATTCATTTTTTGCTTTTGAAATTGAAGGTGAAAAAATGGCAAAATAACAGAAAAAAAATCCACTTATAAAAATTAAATCAATATAATCTAAATAATTGAAATCTTTTTGTTTTAAATAAATTGGAATTAATGAAATAGAAGATAATATCACTATTAAAATTAATTTTAATTTTTTTTTTGAAGTATTTTTAAGAATTAAAGATATTGTAAAAAAATAATAGAATATCCATAGATATAAATAAATTCTTGTTGAAAAATATTGAGATTCATAAATAGGAACAATGCTCAAATTAAATATAACATAAAACATAAAAAATCCTAATTTCACAATGAAAGACATTGAATTTTAATATATAAATTAAATAAATATAATTTAAAAAAATATTTAAATAATTAAATATTTGATTTTTCCTAAAAAAAAATTAAAAATTAAATAAAAATTATGAAAATGTTACATAGGAGAAACATTAATATTTTTTTCAGAAGAGATAACAGGACTCATGTTTACAAAATTAACATTATTTCTATTGTCAACATTAGTAGAAATTAAAATTTGATTTTCTCGATCTAAAATATTTCTTACTTTATCATCTGCATTTATTACATTTTCAAGTTCTTCCATTAATTCTTTATTACTTTCAGTTAATAAAATAATGTGATTTTTAAATTTTTCAATTTCATTCATTAATTTATCTCTCTCGTTTTGATATTTCATTAAATTTTTTTTTAAATTATCTTCATTTTCATTTAATTGTTTTATTTCTAAATTCTTAGTTCTTAAATCTCTTTGTAAATCATTGATTGTTTGTTCACAATTATTTCTTAAATTTTTTTCTGAATTTAAATTGTTAACAACAAGTTGAAGTTCATTTTGAGTTCTTGATAAATTCTGATTTAATTCATTATTTTTAGAATCTAAATCAGTTAGCATTTTATTTGTGTCTTCCATTTGTTTTTTATATTGATTTAAACTTCCTTCTGAAGATTTTAATTTAACGTTTAAATTATTATTATCATTTGTTAATGAATCAACTTGATTTTGAAAATCATTATTACTGTTTATAACATTGTTTAATGAATTTTCTTTATTTTCTAAATTTTTATTTAAAGCTTCTAAATCAGTTTCTAATTTAATAATATAATTTTCATTTTTTGAATTATTATCATTTATTTGGTTTATATTTGACATTAAATCTTTTATTTGTTGATTTAAATCTTCAATCATTAAATCTCTTTCTTGTAATTTTTGATTTAAACAATCTATATTATTACATTTTTCTTCAATATCTTTTATTAATGTGTTATTATCATCAAATAATTTTTTATTTGTTAATTGTTTTTCTTTTAATTCATTTTTTAAACATTCATTTTCCATTTGAAGATCTATATTTGTTTTTGTTAAACTATCTGTTTTTTGTTTAATTTGATATTCTAAATTTAATTTTTCTCTAGTTAATATTTCATTTTCATTTTGAAGAGTATTATATTTTTGTTGTAGATTATTATAATTATTCATATTTTGTTCAAGATCAAAAATTTTTGTTTTTAGTTGAGAAATTAAAAAGGAATTTGATTGATTATCATCTGATGTTACATATCCTGTTGAATTCATAAATTTATTTGGTGAAGATATATTAAAATTATTTGATAATGAAGAATTTGGATAATTCATATTGCTATTATACAAATATGTATTTTGGTTATAAGAGCTCATTTTATTTAATTAATATATTAATTTAGAAAAATTATTCATTGTTTTTTTCAAACTTTATAAATAAATAATTTATATTTTATATTAAAAAATTTACTTTCATTATTTATAACAATTACATTTTAATATCAAACATTTATTATGAAAAAAATTAGTCTATTTTTCTAAATTATTTTTATTATTTATTTTTAATTTTAAATATAATTATCAATTTTATAAAATTTAAAAAATGTGATATAAAGATAAAAAGAAGAAATATTTTTTATATTTAATTCAATCAATTATCTCATAAACTTATCATTCTTCGCATTTATGTGAAGTAGAAAAATTAAAAAAGTTAAATGTCATAGGGTATATTAAATGTTTAATTAAACAATTTTGTTTTATTACAAAATAAAAAGTATTTTATTTTCTTAAGGTTTTTAAATAATCAAAGTATTATGATATATGTTATATTTATAATTTAATCAATTTTGAACTTCAATTATTTCATTTAAATAAGATAAGGTATAAACGATTTTCTCCCTTTAGGATATTCATTAGGATATAATTCTTTCAAAATTTTATTTTTTTTTAAAGCCCATAGACTCATTTGATAAAAACCACAACAAGTAAATAAAATTATACTCCAATGAAGACTTAAAAAACTAAAAGAAAGCCATGATAAAAATTCCCAAAAATAATTTGCACAAGTACAATACTGAAATCCATCTTTTTCAGGTGGAATTCCTTTTTTACCATTATTTTTTTCTTTTAATTCTTTTAATATAATATGACATTTAAAATTTTTATACTCAGCATAAAAAAAGAATAACACAAAAAGATATCTTAAATATAAGAATAAATTAATTATATTATAATTTGGATGAAAAATAAAATAACAACATAAAATACCATATATACCCCAATAATAAGCGCAATTCTTAAATAAATTTTTTAATGGCATTGTATCATGTGAAAAAATATGAATAAATAATGTTTCATATACTCTTTTTGAATAATGAAAAAATGCCATTATAAAATATATAATTTGAATGAATGGAATTTTTAATTTTTGTTTTGATTTATTATAATATAATCTGTAAAAAAACAAAAGAGTAAAGAACAATGGACCCAAATATTCAATTAAATAAACTAATTTATATGATATTTGAGAACCAATATTTTTTATATAAAATATTGTGTTTTCATTTGAAATATTATCATAATAAATTAATTGTTTATTATCTTCAGAAAGACTAATTTTATTTTTTCTATCATTTTCATTAGATGAGTAAAAAATGCCAATATTATTTAAAGGAATTGTTATATTCAATTCTTTATATACTTTTAATTTAAATTCTTTTACTGTTTGATTTATATCAATATCTTTTATTATTGTTGGGATTGAATCTTCATTATTTGATTGTAGTTGATTCACTATTTTAATATCCATTAAAGATTTAATTATTATTTTAAATAAATATTTGATGATTTTGAAGTTCTTATTACTATTAGTTCTAAAAAACTATTCAATGATGATTTCAATTTTAACTAAACAGAAAAAAATCTTTGAATTATTTCAATCCTAATATATTAAATTGATATAGAAGACAATTTATTAACATTTATTTAATAATTAAAATGGGAAATAAATCAAATAATAATAGGAAAAAATTTTTTAAGGAAGATTTAAATGCAAATATATCAAATAAATCAACAGATATGAAAGAAAAAGTTCAAATACAATTAAAGATTGAAAATTCAGATTCATCAAATGAATATTATATAAAAGTATTTAGTTTAGAAAATCAAAACGAAAAATTTATGTATGAAACAGAAAAATTGAAAGGTAAAAATGGAATTCTTGAATTTCAAACAACATTTATATTAGATTATTTTTTTGAATGTGAACAATCTCTTATTTTTAAAATTTATAAAGATAACAAAGAAAAAATAATAAATACAACATTAGGATCTATAGTAGGTCAAAGAGGAAATTGTTTACATAAAAAAATAATTGATTCTGAAAAAGAAATAATTAATATAACAGCATTACAAAAAATTTCTATCGATGAATCTAAAGGAACACATCTTTTTATTAGATTTTATGTGGTCGATGATGAAAAAATTAAAGGATTAAAATTTGATGACATAAATAATAAATTTTATTATAAAATAATAAATAAAACAGATTTATATAGAAGTGAAGATCTTTCAAATAATGGAACTTTTCTTCCAATAAGAATTCCTTTAACATTTCTTTCTCCAAATTTTACAATTACTTTTTATAATATGAAAAATATCCAATTAATGACATTAAATGAAATAACAATTGAATCAATAATTAATATGAATGATACTACATTACCATTAATACTAGGAAATAAAACAATAAATATATTACTTCATTCAGATTATAGAAATAAAATAACATTTTTAGATTATTTAGAAAATAATTTAGAAATAGGATTAGGAATATCAATAGATTTTACTGGTTCCAGTTATAAGCTTCATAATGTTTCAAATGGAAAAAGTGATTATGAAAAAGCAATTGAAGCTTGTGGAAAAATATTAGCTGTATATGATTCTGATCAGAGATTTCCTGTTTGGGGTTTTGGAGCCACTAATGTTGGTTTTTATAGTAAAAATTGTTTTCCAATTAATTTTAATAATAATCCTGAAATTTATTCTATTAAAGGAGTTATTGATCAATATCATGAATGTTTAAAAAGAATAGACTTAAGTGGTCCTACTTATTATGCTGAAACAATGAAAAATTTTGTTAGTGAAGTAAAAAAACAAAAAGGCAATAAATATAATATTTTATTATTTTTAACTGATGGGGAGAATAGTGATATGAATAAAACAAAAGATATTATATGTGAAGCTGCTAAATTGCCTATTAGTATAATTATTGTTGGATTGGGAAATCATAGTTTTACTAATATGATAATTTTAGATGGTGATGATGAACCTTTAACTGATTCAAATGGGAAAAAATGTGAAAGAGATATTGTCCAATTTGTTCCTTTTAATAAATATGAGAATGATCCAAATGAATTAGCTAAGGAAGTACTTGCTGAAATTCCTTTTCAAGTTATTGATTATTACCAATCTAAAGGAATTGATCCTGAAGATTTATAAATTTTTCATTTTTTTATTTCTATAAAAATCTAAAAACAATTTTAAATTAAATTAAGTCAGGGTTAATATATTAATTATTCATAAACTTTTAATATTAATAATTAATATTAAAATTAATCTTCTTCTTGAATATTATTAATTTGAAACAATTAATTTTTAATCTCTTTTTAATCATCAAAAGTTATAATAATTTTGAATAAATCAATAATCAAAAATATAAAAATCATTAACTTCTAAAAAATACCATATTTTACAATTTTTTAGAAATAAAATATTTTAATTCGTAAAAAAATAATTTAAATTTATCAATTAAATAGAAAAAATAATTCAATAAACATTAAATGATATTTTTTTACTCAATTTTCAAAAAATATTTTTTCTAAAAATTTTTATTAAAAAACATTAAAAATCATATTTTTCAAAAAATATTGAATTTATTCATATAAAATATTTTCTCGAAATTTAATTATTCTTGTAAATCAATTTTATATTTAATGAATACTATGTTGATATTATAATATTAAAAAATTTTTTTTATATCTTTAGTTTTATGACTTTTTAATTCAAAGCATTACCTCCTAAAATGAATTTTTATATAATTAAATAAAAATAAATAAATTTTATTAATATCTAAAACAATAATATAACCCATTAAAAACCCGAAAAAAATAAAAAACATATAAAAAAATGAACTACCCAGTCCCAAAAGTATACTTCACAAAAACAATAGATTCAAAGCATGTATTAGACATGTTTAAAATTTTAGGAAAAGATTTGGATGGTCCAGTAGCATTAAAAGTGCATTCAGGAGAAGCTGAAAACATAAATTTCCTTCAACCATCTCTTTTTCAAGATATATACGATTATTTCAACGATAAGCAAGGAACAATAGTAGAGACAAACACAGCATATCCAAGAGAAAGAAACACAACAGAAAAACATTTAAAATTATTAGAAGATCACAAATGGACAACAACATTTTCTCGTGTGGAAATATTAGATTATGATAAAGAAAAAGATGTAAAAATTCAAGTACCAAATAAGAGGCAAATAGATTATAACATAATAGGAGGAAATACATTAAAATATAAATCAATGGTAGTTCTTACTCATTTTAAAGGACATGGAATGGGTGGTTATGGAGGAGCATTAAAGCAACTTTCAATAGGATGTGCATCAGCATCTGGAAAGGCAAATATTCACTCAGCAGGAAAGTGTCAAGATCCTGAAAAATGGAAAGATTATTTACCTGAACAAGATGAATTTTTAAGATCAATGGCTGATGCTGCTTCAAGTGTTGTTAGTCACTTTAATGGGAATATGGCTTTTATTAATGTTATGAAAAATATTAGTATTGATTGTGATTGTTCCTGGATAGCTCAGAAACCTTGTATGGCTGATGTTGGAATTTTAAGCTCTCTTGATCCTGTTGCTGTTGATACTGCTTGTATAGATCTTGTTATTAATTCTTTAGATCCTGGAAAAGTTAATTTACTTAACAGGATTAATGGACTTCATGGGTATTATACTATTGATGTTGCTGCTGAGAAAGGTGTTGGTAATAAAGTTTATCAATTAATTAATTTAGATTAAAATTAAATATTTTTGAAAAATGTAGAATTAGATACTTAATTTTTTTATTTTATTAGTGCGATTTAAATAATTGTTTTCTTTTTTCTTGTATTTTTTTTCGTATGATTCATTCAATTTTTTATTATTTTTTACTTCTATAAATCTAATTATTTATTATTATATATTTTATAATTTAATTTATTTATTTTTTTCTTTTCAATGTGAATCAAGTATCAACAGATAAAAGGATTAAATTTAATAATTTATATTTTATATTTAATAATATTTCTAAATTTTTGAATTTAGAATATTTGTTAAATAAATTAAAAATTCTTTTTGAAATGAAAATTACAAATTTATTGGAAAAATATGATAAAAAATTACATTATTATATCAAAAGGAAAAAAATTTAATTCTATCATAAAAATATTATTTAATGAATTATTTTAACAAACAATAAAATTAATTTAACAATTATTTATAAAGATATTATTTCTGTGTAACCGTTTTTGTTCATAAATTATTTATTTTACAAGGATCTCCTTTAAATCATTATTTTTTTGTTCTTTTAACTTAAGAAATTTAAAAATTATAATTTTAAATGTATATAATACTCAAAATTATGCGAAAAATTAAGTTTTTTTATGAAAAATTTGAATCTAAAAAAATAAGACACAGAAAAATAATAAATAATGAATCAAAAATGGTTGATTAAATAAAATATTTGTCAACTCAACATTTTTTTAGTAAATATATACTTTTTCTTTTAATTTAAATAAAGAAGAAAATTTACTTAATATATTTTTTATTTATTTTTTTTTTTTCAAAAATCTATAATTTGTTAAAAATTAATTATTTAATTGTTATTGATTCTTTATTACATAATATTTATGCTTCTCTAAATTGCCTTTTTTTTTGAAATTTTTTGATTTTTCTTAATTTGGAAAATATTTCTTTATTTATTCAAATATTTTATTAAATTTTAATCTCTTAATTACTCATTTTTTTCAAATTTTATAGTTTCTGTTTTTTAATGTAAATTCAAAGAATAAAAATGTTGTGAATAAAAATCAATTTTTCTTTATCAGATTCACACACTCAAATTTTTTATTAATGTTGATTCTATGTTATTATTATTTAAATATAAATTATTTTATATGATTAAAACAATTAACCTTTTCAATCCAAATCAATATATATTTTAAAATTTAATGAAATAATAATCTAATAAATTCATATAATACAATATGATAAATTGATGTAAAAGATTACCTTCTTATTTTTTTCTCATCATCTTCTTTATTTTTTTATCAGTGTGTATTTTTAATTTTTTTAAGTATCTTTAATAAAAATGTTTAAATGATTAAATAGAAAAATATTTCATATAAAAAAATATTAAAAATAAATTTAAAGATAATTTAAATTATTTATAAAGTATGATTATGATAATTATAATTTATAATTCATATTTTCATTAAAAAAAGTATAATTTTAATAAGTAATATTTAATAAATTTACTAAAAAAATATCAAAAAAAAGTAATGAACATGAATTTAATTTATGAAGGAAATCAATTTCAATTTGATATCCCAAAAGGTGTTACCATTAATTATATAAAAGATTTAGCATTAAAAATCTTTCACTATGAAGAAAAAGGATTAATTTTGAAGTTTAAAGAAGAAAATTTAAATAATCTTAATGATAAAATGCTAGTGAATGATTTAGTAAATGAAAATGAAAAAAATATTACAATTCATTTACTAAAAAGTGATTCAAACAACAAAAATAATAATAATTTAACCTTAAATGAAATTAATCCAAACAATAAAGAAAAATCTTTGAAAATATTAAAACATAAATTTATAAAATTTCATCTCACTAATTCAAATAAAAAAAAAGAATCATATAATTTTGAAAAAAACTTAACTGATGTTACTTTAAAATTAATTAAATTAATCAAAAATTTTCAAAACATTATATTGAAAGTGAATAATATACTTAATGGATTTTACAATAAAGATAATTATGAAAAATTACTAAAATTGTTTGAAGAAAAAAATAAAGACAAATCACAAGAAATTAATTTAAAAAAAATAAATGAAGATATTGAATTATTTATTTCTGATTCTAAATATATAAACACTCAAAATAATTTTCAAATTAAGGTTATAAACTTTATAGAAGGAAAAATTGAAAAAATAAAAAATTTTCAAAATGAAATTAATAAAATTCCAAATGAAAATATTACTGACTTTAGTGAAATTATTAACATATTTGATAATCTTTTTAAAGATTTTGATTTTAAAATTAAATCAGAAAATAATAATCTTTCAAATAATTTCGAAAAATATAATGATGATGGAAAATCAAATTATTCTTTTGATTTATATGAAAAAAAAAAAAAATTAGGTCTTCCAAAAATAAGAAATGAAATTTTCAAGAATTTTACAATTAAAACAGAAAGATTATCAAAATCAATTAAATTAAATAAAGAGAATGAATCATCAGAAAAAGAAAAAAAAGTTTTTAAGATAAATTTAAAAAAAAATAACGATTTAAATCCAATAATAAAGAAATTATTACCTGATATAGAAACAAAACAAATTGATTCACCATTAATTAATCCAAATGAAGGAAAAATAAAAAAAAATATAAAAAAACAAATTTCTATATCAAATGAATCAAAAAGTTCAAGTTCGAAAATAGGATTAAATAATAATAAAAAAATAGAAAAGGAAAATAATACAAATAATAATATTATAAATGAAGTTAAACCAAAAATTATGGAAAAAGAAAATATAAAAATTTCAAGAAATGAAAGATTAAATAGTAATGACATTAATAATACTTTATTATCATTAAAAAAGACTACGAATATTCCAAAATTATTTATTCCAATAATTAAAGATAATTTAGATAATAAAAGCCAAAGTAAAACAGATAGAAATAATAATAATAAAAAAGAAGAATTAAATTTATCTTCATATTCAATTCCAAAAATAGGTAAAATAACAAATAATAAAGCATTATTAGCTTATAATGATATTAAAAATATAAATCAAAATAAAAATTCTGAAAAGGAAAAAACCATTCAATTTAAAATAGAAAGAAAAGAAAATAAAAATATAAGAAGTAATTTTGATAAAAATGTTGATTTAGCATATAAATCAAAAAGTAATAAATTAATTCCAAAAATATCATTAAAACAAAATATAAATAAAGAAAAAAAAAATGAAAGTTCATCTAATTCTTCTGAAGTAGAAGAAGAAGAAAAGAAAGAAATTAACCAAGATAAAGATAAAATAACTGAAAAAAACAAAAATGAAGGAAAAATTAATTTAAAAAAATCAAGTAAATCACTTGCCAATTTTCTTCAAAATGATTTAGATGATTTTTTTATTCCTGTAAAAAAATTAAATAAAGAAAAAGAAAAAGAAAAAGAACAAATTGAAAGATTAACAAAGAATTTATCACCAAAAAATAAAGGAAAATTAACTAGTAAAAGTAATAACATTGAAGATATTTCTTTTAAAAATGAAAATAATGATGATGAAATATATAGTGAAAAATTAGATGAAAAAAAAAGGAGAAAAAAACTTATTAATAGGTTTGATTTTATTATTTAAGTTGTTTATATAGAAAATCCTAAAATTGTTATAAATAAAGAAAAGCATTAAAATTATGTTATTTTTCTTACTCGAAATAAATTTAATTATTTATTAAAATCTAATTCTAAATATTTATTTAGTAAATTCAATTTTTTGTTTTTCTTTTGGAGTTCTATAATATAATTGAGGTTGTTTTTTATTTGATAAATTCAAATTAATAGAAACTTCCTTTTTTTTTGTTTCTTCTTTTTCTTTTTCTTTTTCCATAATATTTTTTTTTGAATTATTATTTCTTTTTAAAGATTTATTATAATTTGTCATTTCTTTTAATGTATCTCCTAAAATATCTTCCTTTGCATTTTCAATAATTGTATTTGAACTTGAAATTGATATATTAATTTCTTTATTTTCTTTTTCTAAATCAATTAAATTAAAATAAGTTTTTTGTCTTTTATGATAAATATTTGAATTTAAATCTTCTTGATTTGATAAATTAAATGGATTATTTTCTAATTTATTCTCTTCTTTTTCTTCATTTATATTTATAATTTCTTTTGTTATTTGTTTATTAAAAATATCTTTATTAAAATCTATTTCATTTTTGATTTTTAAAAGAGTAGAAAAATTAATATCTGAAGTATTTGATAAAGCTTTTCTTAAATAAATATTTTCATTTATAAATTGATTAAAAATTTTTATCTCTTTAATTCTATTTTCTTTTTCTTCCTCTTCATATTTTTTAAATGCATATATTAATTGAAGATAACTTATTTTTAAATTATTATTTTGTTCAATAAGAAATTTATTTTCACTTTTTAATTTAATAATAGTATTAATTTTATCTAAAATAATTTCTTTAATCTTTCTTTCAAATTCTTTTTGAATAAATTTAATAAAATATAATAAAATATTGATAATTTGTTTATCTTCAAAAATTTGAAAATTAGTATTATCATTTAAAAAATCAAATTCATCTTTTGAATTATTTTTATATTTACTATTATTTGTTAAATTTAAATTATATTTATATTTTCTTAAAGAAAAATTTATTTTATCTTCATTATTTGGATTTGTACCAATAAAATTATATTTATTTCTTATATATTCTCTGTTAGGAACAATTTCAGAATATTTTTTATTATGATGAACTACTTTTCTCATTTCTTTTGTTGATCTATTTGAAAATTGAAGACTATTTCTATCTGAGTTTTTATTAAAATTTTGATGAGATAAATCCAAATTTTTAAATAAAATATTATTAATATTTATATTATTGGAATAAGAAGCTGATACAAGTTTTTTGTTTTTGTCATTTGATAATCTTATTGATTTTTTTGGAATTTTTGAAGCTATCATTAAAGCTTTAATATATTTTTCATTCATTTTTTTAATTTTTATCTAAATATTATATTAATATTTAATAAAAACATAAGATAAATTATTATTTTAAAAGTTTAATATTTAAATCAAATGAATAAACTTCCTCGCGTTCAAAAATTTTATAATTTTACTTTAAGAAAATATTCAAATGAAGATAAAATAAAAGACAAAAATGATTATACCATGTTTAAAGAATATGGCGTTTATAAAGACGGAAAATTTTATTTTAAAAATAAAAATAATTCAAATATTCGTCTTAAAATTAAGACTAAATTTTTACCTCTTACTGAGAATGAAAAACAAGAAAGAATAATTCATTATAATTCAATAATTCAATTCTATAATAACATTTTTAAAACAAAAGAGGAAAAAATAAAAAAGAAAAAGAATTCGATTACTTTTCATGAAACATTATTACTTCAAAAAAATTTGAAGGATATATTAAATTTGAAAGTTCCAAAAATAAAAAGAAAAGTAGATTTTATTAATAGAGTAAATTCAAATATTGAACAAGACATTGTAGCTGAAAATCAAAAAATGAAAAGACATGATAAAATAAATATTATAAAGAGATTAAGAAATAGTTATTCTTTTTTTGAACTTCAAAAAAAAGAAAATAGAAATAAAGAGTATAAGTTAATAAAATTATTTGAAAAAAAACCAATAGAATTAAAGCATAATAACTCTATTTCCAGACATAGATTAAATTTAATAAAAAGTAAATCAGCAAGAGAAATGGAAAAAATTCTTAACGATTCTTTTGAAAATTCATAATTTTATAATATTTAACATTTTTTTAAAAATATTTATATAATAATTGATTAAGACCTTTAAAGTACTTAGTTTTTGGAATCATTTAAATTCCATTTCATTGAAATGATATAAATTAATATTAAAATCTAAAAATATTCAAAAATTAAAGGAAAAGGATAAAATATATCCCAGTAATATTTCTTAAAAATTGAATATAAATATTTCAACAATAAAAAAGAAATTTTTAATATAATGGAAAATCAATCATTGTTCAAAAAGAAAAAGATGATTAATTCAATATGAAGAAAAAGGAAAAACAATTAATGATATTGATATATAAGATATTTTAAATGCAACAATAATTAAATAGAAGAAGAAAATATTACAAAAAAATAAAGATGAGTTAATGAAATTGTGAATCAAATAAAATGGTTTTATTAAGTTTAGTAAATGATTTAAAAAATATTTTTTTATAAATATATACATAATATAATAACAATTCAAAAAATAAAATAATAAGGATGTATTTTAAATAATTATAAATTACATGATAATTTTTAAATTTTAATTTTTAAAACAAATATCAAAAAAATAAATAAAAATTTAAACCAAACTCACCAAAACCCAATATTAAAATGTTTTTCGAATTACTTTATAATTCAAATGAAAAGATTTTTCTAGAAGCAATTGACCAAAGATATAATATTGAAAAAAATAAAGAAAAAAATGAAGAAAATAAAGAAGAATTAAATTTTGAAGAAAATATTAAAAAATTAAATTTTGATTTTTGTGAGAGTTTGGATTCATTAAGTTTAGATAAAGATAATTCAACTGAAGAAGATTCTGATAATATTTCTTTAGATTCTAATAATAAAAAGTTTATATTAATGAATGATATTATTAAAAAAGAATCTATCAAAAAAAATAAAGAGTATAGATTAAATTATTTTATTAATCAAATTGAATTTATTGATAAAACCAAAACACCATTTATAAGCAATTTAATAAAAAATAGTAATGTCAATGATAAATGAATATGAATTATTATGAATAAATAAATAAAATTACTCTTGAATAATTAATTAATTAATCATTTAAGGATATTTAATTCACTTTTATAAATTATACATCATTTTTTTTTATTTTAATTAAAAAACAGTTAATTAAAAATAATCTAAAAAAAAGTGTATAACAACACAATTTAATATTAAAAAAATAATAAATAACCATTTATTAAAGGGAAAAATAATCAAAATTAAAATGATTATTTTTCAAAGTTTGTGCAATAATTATATACATTAAACCCTATTATTTATAATTGAGTCATCATCACTAACAAATAATGAATCGTCTGGATTAAATATAATTTCATTTTGTATATCAAATTCTTCTTTTTCTTTATAATCTTGACTAATTGAAGAACAAATATTGATTGGTATATTTATCTTTATACCATCATAATAATCATCATTACAAAAACTAATGTTTAATAAATATAAACAAGAAATAAAAGATGAATTTATTGAAGGAATAAAATAATTTGGAGACAGAAATTTTTCTTCTTTTAATTTTAAATTATATTTTATTAAAATTTTTTCATTTTTTTTAATCTGACATTTATATTTGTTTTTAAAAATTGTTTCTTCTAATAAATCTTTTTTATTACAATTTATTTGTCTAATAATACTAATTCTAATTTTTTCAAAATTATAATTACTTTTATTTTCAAATTCAATTAAACATTTTAAATTATCATTAAAATAGAAATTTTTTTTATTTAAATAAACTGAAATCATATCTTTTTTTTCTTGAAAAATTTCAAATTGAGAAATAATTTCATTTGGGAAAATAATTAACAATTTATTCTCTGAAAAATTTTCATCATTTATTTCACAATTTACTTCTAAATAATATCTAATATAAAAAATAAAATCTTTTCCTGAATATTCAAAACTAGATTTAATATTTTGTGGAATTTCAAAAAAAAATAAAATAGTATCAGGATATAAAAAACCAAAATTAGGTTTCATTATATATTCAACATTTAAATTTTTTCCAATTCCTTTTTTAAACCAATATTCATCTTTTTTAAGAAATAAAGTAATTTTTGAATTGTTAAGTTTTTCATTTTTAATTTTAATATTCCCATTAATTTTATCTCCATAATTAAAAAATAATTTATTTGAATCAAAAAGAATATCCATTTTTTATGAAGTATAATTTTATAAATTTTTAATATTTATTATAATGAAAAATAATTAAAAAAAAATTATAATAGTTTTAAAATAAAATTATATATCTGCACCATGAATTTTAATATTTTCTTCAGTTCCAATTCCTTCATGAATTAAAAAATCATAAACTTCTTGTCTATGATCTCCATTTAAAGTGATAAAATTTTCTTTTGATTTCGGATCATTTTTTATTGCTCCAACACAATGGAAAATTTTTTTCCAAGCTTTTAAAACTAATTGATAATCTATATCATCTGGAATTCCTCTTATTACAGTTGCTTTTTTTCTAACTGTTAATTGCTGTGTTGATATATCTAATATTATTATTTATATATATTTATTATTTTACGAATTGGTTTTGCTGTTATTACATCTTCTTCTGCATTGTCATCTCCAAATTGAAAATTGTTATTTAATGCAAAATTATCTGTCATTTTTAGTAATAAATAAATTATTTTTTTCTTTTACTTTTTTATTCGAAATTTAATTTAATTTATTTTTATATTTAATTAGGAGGAATTTATTTGTTTAATTCAAATAATTCATGAAATTTACTCAGATAAAATGTTGGAAAGTTTCAAATTTGTTTGTTTTAATTATCTCTTTTTTTTTAAATAAAGAATATTCTATTTGATAAATTTTTTAATTTAAAAAAATTAAGAAGATTGTTTTTTATATTTTCAGAAATGAATAATTTTTTACCTCTTCAAATTTTTCTATATTATTAATACATTTTAACCCTTAAAAAATTTTTTGTTTGTTTTTGAATTTAATCTAAAAATAATAAATTGATAAAAATAACTATTTTTAAAGAAATGGAATCAGATTGTCCAAAACCTTCAGAAAACACTCCTGAAGACAATGAACAAATTCAAAAAGAATATAAATTAAAATCATCAATCAACAATTCAACTGAATATGATATAAAATTAATAGCTAAAGATACTTCTTTATCAATATATTTATGCAATATAAATGAAATAACTCCTTTTATTTATCAAAAAGATTATCAATTAAAAGATCTTATTAAAATATCTAAAGTATTTAAATTATGTGATAATATTACGGAGGTTATTTCTTATATTAATGAAAATTTTGAAAGTAATTTAGTAACTTTAAAAGAAGAAAATATTGATTCAGTAAATTTGTATTTTAAAATGACTTTACCTAATAAATCTGAAGAAAATTTTAAATTCGAAATTTCAAAAATTAATTTAAAACAAAATGAATCATTTGATATATTATTTAAAGGATTATATAATATAAAAAATGAAAATAAAAAAAAAGATGAAGAAATTGAAATCTTAAAAACAGAAATAAATAATTTAAAACAACAAATGAATTCAATGAAAATTGAATTTGAAAAAAAAAATAAAGAAATATCTGATCAATTATTTAGCTTATTAAATAAAAAAGATATTTTAAAAAATAAAATATTTAAAAATTTGATTGAAAACGCAGTGAAAGAAAAAAGAGAAGAAATAAAAAATAAAAATATAGAATGGAAATTAATTTATAAAGCTTCTAGAGATGGAGAATCAGTTTCAAACTGCCATAGTAAATGTAAAGTGATACAGTATCAATTATTTTTTCTTCAAATGGAAGAATATTTGGAGTATATAGAAATATAGCAATAAATGGAAGTGGACCTTGGAGTGTTGATGATAATGCTTTTATTTTTTCTGTTGATAATAATAAAATATATAGGGTTAAGAAAGGAAATAAAGTTATTGCTTTTGATGATGATTGTTTTATTCAATATATGAATACTTTGGTTTTGACAGGTAATATATTAACTAATCAATATAATGATAAAAATACTAATACGATGAATAACTATTTTGAAGGATTTACCAGAAATTTTGAATTAAATGGAGGAAATCAATATTATTATGTTGAAGAATTTTTGGTTTATTCACTTAATTTCAGCTAATGAATTTTTTCCATTAATAAATAGTATAGTATCAGAATTTAAATATAATAAAATTTATTTAAATACTTCTGGAAAAAAATATATTATAAAAAAATCAAAATAATAATAACTGGTATAATATTTGAAATTATATTATAAAACCCTGAAACATAATGAAATTATTTATTTAATAAAGTTCATAAAAATGTAAATTGAATTAAATTTTTTAAATAAATCAATAACAAAAATAACATTCAATCATATAAAAATACAATAACGATGAATATATTTTTTATTTAAATATAATATATTTTTCTAAAAAACTATTATTAATAAGTATTTTCAAAAATTATTTTTTATATATTCATCTTTTACTATTTTTTTTTTTAAAAATCTTTCATAAAATTAATCTAAAAGTATTAAATCTTTGTCCAATAAAAATTTTTTATTCAATATATGTTTTAGTAATATTTCTTTTTAAAAGAATTTTTATTTTAAATTTATATTTCAATAATATTTCATTCAAACCTTCCATTAAAATTATTTTTAAATTAATTTATTTACATGTTAAAAATTGTTCATTCAAATATTACCAAATAAAAATATGACTGATGTTTCAATTTCCCTTGATTTAAAACAACAATTAATAGATTTTTATGAAGAATCAAAAAAAACAATAGATAATCATTTATTAATTTTATCAAATGAAATGAAAAAGATAAAAATTCAACATGAATTACTTTATAAAAAAGCAATGGAAATTTTATTAAAAACAGAAAATGAAGAAATTATATTTAAAAATAATTTAACTCATTCTGATTTTGGAAGTAATTCTGATTCTCCTTTAAGAAAAAAAGCAAAAACTCCTTTAAAAGGTAAAAGTTCTAATTTATTAAAAAATTATAAATTACAAGGTGATTTAGCTTTAAATTTAAAAAAAACAAAAATTGAAAAAAAAAAAAATTTTAAAATTACAAAAAATAAATTACCAAGTCACAAAAATAAAAATATAAATAATACTTCTTTTTCATCAAAAAATACAAATATGATTATAAATAATAATCCAAATTCTTTAAAATCAACTAAAACTAAATTTCCTCAAAAAATTCAAAAAGTTGTTAAAAAAAATTCTTTAAATAGTAATAATAGTGGAACAAGTATTAATGAACATAATTCAGCTAGTTCATTTCATTATCAACCTTCTTTAAATAATGAAATACATTCAAATAAAAATAAAATGAAAAATGAAAATAAATTAGAAAATAAAAAAAAAAAAATTAATAAACCAATATTTAATAATATTATTAATAAGGATATAAGGAAATTTTCAATTATTGATATTCCTGCAATTAATTCTATTCAAGAAAAATCAAAAAAAAATAATGAAAATAATTATAATGAAAAATCAAGTCATAGTTTTGAAAGTGAAGATAGTAATAGTTTTGTATTAGGTATTAATGATGAAAATGAATATTTTTTAAATAAAACTATTTTAAGTAAAATTAAATCAACAAAGGAAAAATGTTTTTATTTAGTTTCTAAATCTGATTTAGTTCCTTTAAAAATTAGATTAATTTTTTCTAAGAGAATTCGTTCAGTTTATAATTATAATCCTCCTTCTAAAATATTAAATGATTATTTAGAATTATTAGATAAAAATATTAAAGATTTAAAAAATAAAGATTTAAATAAATTTAATCCTTCTCTTACAGCACAATGTTCTTTATGTTTTATTCAAAAAGAAGATGAATCTTCAATTTTAAATTTAAAATTAGTTAATGAAGATTCTAAAAATAAAATAAGTTGTTTAATAAAATTAATATTATTAATTGCTGGAAGAGAATATTCTAATGATATAAATTATGAATTTTTAATACAAGAATTAAAAAAAATATCAAATTGCCAAATTAGGAAATTTTTAATTAATATTGAAACTCTAAAAAATATTGAACAATTATCTGAAAAAATTATTAATTCATTTATAGAAATTGCAGAAAGTAATAAAGATATTTTTATTCTAAATAACGATGATATTCCTAAAAGTTATGAAAAAATAATGTTTTATTTAAAAGAAATTTATGATTTTTTAAAAACAAAAAGTAATAATTATAAAAAAAAAAATAAATTTAAAGAAGAAAGAAATCATTTTCAGCAAAAATTAGTCTATAATAAAATTAAAAGTTAAATAATTTTTGTATTAATTTGATGTTCTTTTATCTTTATAATTTCTTTAAATTAATTTTAAAATATTTTTAACATAATAATAACATAATACAATACAATTAAAAATATATTTTAATTAAAAAAATTAATCAAAAACATTAATTTTATTTTTTTTTCCTATTTCAAGTGCCATTTGATAATCATTATAAGAATTATTTAAATCATTTAATTGTTCATAACATTCACCTCGTTTAAGAAAAGCATTTTGATTAAAAGGTTCAATTTTAATAACTTCACTAAAATCTTTTATTGCTTCATTAAATTTATTAATTTTTATATAAATTAATCCTCTTCTATAAAAAGCTTGGCTTTTAGTTTTATTAATTTCTATTGCTTTTGAATAATCATTAATTGCATTATTATATAATTTTAATTTTATATAATTTGAAGCTCTGTTTATATAAGAATCATAATTTGAAGGTTCCATTGAAATTATTTTGTCATAATCAAAAATTGCTTTTTCAAATTGATTTAATTTTTCATATATATATGCTCTTTTATTATAAAAAATTATATTTTTAGAATTTAAATTAATTGCAATTGTAATATCATTAAGCGCTTCATTTAATTTATTTAAATGTTTATATGCCCAACCTCTATTATGATAATATATTGGATTTTTTGGGTCTAATGAAATACATTTATTAAAATATTCAATTGCTTTATCAAATTTTTTTTGTTTATCATATATTAAACCAATTCCATGATAAGCAAGTGAATAAAATGGATCTTTTTCAATAACAATATTATAATATTCTAAACTTTTATTAAAAACATTTAATTTATTGTATATAGTAGCTAAATGATAATAAGGGATAATTCTTTTACTAATTAATTTAGTACATTCAATAAAATCTTGACAAGCTAAATCATATTTTTCTAAATTTTCATAACAAATACCTCTATTAAAATAAGGATTATAATATTTAGGATAAAATTTTATTACCATACCAAAATCTTCAATGGCATTTTCATATAAACATATCATTTTATATAAAAAGGCTCTATTAAAATAAAATTCAGGTTTATCATGTTGTAATTTAATTGCTTGAGAAAAATCATTTATTGCATTATTATAAGATCCAATTTTTGAATAAGAAATTCCTCTATTATAAAAAGTAAAAGAATAATATGGATTTAATTCAATTGCTTTTGTATAATCATCAATTGAATTTTGGTATAAACCTAATTTATCATATGTAAATCCACGATTAAAATAACATTTAAAATCTTCTTTCATTAAAATTGCTAGGTTTAAGTTTTTTAATGAATTTTTTAAATCTCCTTTTTTTCTTAAAGATACACCTAAATTATAATAATATTCCCAATTTTTTTCAATTATTTCATTTCTTTCTTTTCTTATATCATGATTGTTATTTTCATTTTCTTTTTCATCATCAAAATTTAATTGAATACATATATCTTTGTTTATATTGCTTTTTATTTTATTGTTTTCTTTAATATTTGTATATGAAGTTGAATCTAATTTTAAAAATTCACTTTTATTTTTTTTAGAATAAGTATTTTGATATTTATTTTTAATAATATTTTTTGAATTTGAAATTTGAAATTCTATATTTTCTTCACAGGAATTTAATAATTTTTTATATTCAGTATTATAATCAATTAGAATTGAATTTTTATTTTTATCTATTGTTTGTGGAGAAAGATTATTTATTGAATTTAACATTGAATTATTTGAATTATTTAAATTTAATTTTCTTTTAATTGGACTTAAATTTTTAATATTATCAGAAGAATCTTTTTTAATAATATCATCATCTTTATTTTTAAATTTTAATTTATTAATTAATTTTTCTTCATTTTTACTAACAGAATCAATAAAAATGAAATCAGATTTATTTAAAGAAGATGAATCACTATCATTATCTTCTTTATTTGAAATTGATTTTTCTTCAATATTATCAAATGAATTTTTATTATTATTTTTAATTAATTCTTCTGAATGAGGTAAAGTTGATAAAATAAAACTTAAAGATTTTGTTCTTTCATTATTAAAATCTTTAGTAAATTTATTTTTCAAATAACTATTGATTTCAAAATCAATATCAAATTTACTGTTTCTATGATTTCCAACAGTATGAAAATTATATAAAGAACCATCATGTGTACTTTCAATAATAGAAAATGTTTTTTCATCATTTAACGAATCATTTTTCTTATTATTTAAGTTATCATTTAAAACGTCTTTTTCATTTGAATCGATTTCAAAAATTTGAGAAATATTTTTATAAATATTTTTCCTTGAATCAAGCATAGAATCTAATTTAATTGCATTTGAATAATCATTTATTGCTTCATTATATTTACCAATAATATTAAATACTGCTCCTCTTAAAAATAAAGAATTAATATTATTTGAATCTAATTCAATTGATTTTGTTAAAAATTCAATTGATTTATTATAATCTTTTTTATCTCTATAAATACATCCTAATAAAAAATAACATGTTGAATTTAAAAGAGAATCATTTAAAAGTTTTTTTAAATCTTCTTCTGCTAAATCATACTCTCCTGTTTTAATATATATATTTCCACGAAGTAAAAGTGCTTTTTTACTTGTAGGATCTTTTTCTAGTTTTAATGTACATAAATTTATTATTCTTTGATTTTCTTCTTCTTGTTTTTGGTCAAAATTTTCTAAAGAATTTTCTGTCGACATTAAATTTTCTAATTTAACGGAATTCTTTTATATATATTAAGACAATTATTTATTTTTTTTTAAATTTAAAATATATTTAAATTTTCAAGCATTATTTTTTTTCAAAAAATTATATTTAATTTTATATTTTAAAAAAAATATGAATAAAAAAAAACAGAAAAATAAAAATTAATATTTACTTATTTATAAGTATTATCATATGAACTTTTAAAAAATAAATCCTGTAAAATGTATGAAGGAATTTTTAAGATAAATTAAGGTATAATTAAAATGATATAAAAAAAGAAAAGATGAATTCAATATAATTGGAGAAAGAGAAATTGAAAAAATTATTGATAATGAAGAAAAAAATATGAAACTAACAAAGCTCTAATGAAAAAACACTAAATCAAAAGAAAAGATATATAATTAATTTATATATTTAATAATATTTTTTCTCAATTTGTTTATACATTCGAAGAATATAACTTTTATATAATGATACCTATTTATATTTAATGAATTAAATTTAAAATAAACAAAAAAAAGTAATTGAAAACATTAATTCTTTTGATTTTCATTCTTTTGATTTTCTTGATTATTACCTAATGAATTATTTTGGCTGTTATTAGTGCTTTTTTCTTCTTTTTCTCTTGCTAATATATTGAACATATTTTTCAAATTCCCTGTATTATTCTTAGATATTTTTGTATCATTCTGATTGTTTTTTCCATCATAATTTTGAACTAAATCATTATAACCATAAAATGCATTATTTGTTTCTTGAGGATTATTACCAACTATTTTTTGATTAAAAGTATTTTGAATATTATTTTGTTGAATTATTGGAATTGGAAAAAATAAATTGTTTGTGTTAATGAATTGATTAAAATTATTTAAAGGTTGATTGCTCATTTGAGCATTATTATTAGAAAAATTAGAATTTACTTTAAAAGTATTTAAAAGTGGATTATTTAAAGGTTTATCTATTGAAGGATAAATATTATTTGTATAAAAATTATTAGCAGGAAACTCTAATAAATTATTATTATCGAAAGGAAGAAATAAATTATTTGTGATGAAATGATTATTAATATTATTCATATCTTTCATAAATTGACAATAATTTAAATTTGTATTATTTTGGAAATCTGTTTGTTTATTATTATTATTATTATTTTCGGGAATTAAAAATTGAGATTTTATTTCATTGTGTAATATATCATTTATATTTAAAGGATTTTCTATTATATTATTATTATTTATATTATAATTAAGAATATTATTATTAATATTTTCATAATTTATAATCTCATTATTAATTTCTTTCATTTGCTCAATTAAATTTTGATATCGTTCATTATTAATATCATTTTGAGATTCATTAATATTAAGTGTTTTTCTTAAAATATTATTTTCTTTACATAGAGAATTATATAAATTTGAATATGATTTTTTTGTATTTTTTAAATGATTTTTACAATTATTCATATCTTCATTGAATTGTAGAAATTGGGTTTTATTTTTATTTGATGTTAAATTGAATGACATTTTATTCATTACTTCTTCAGTTTCAATAATATTTTTTATCATTGATTCATTTATATTATTTAATCTTTTCATAAATGAATTTATAAAATTTTGACTAAGAAAATTAAAATTGTCATCGTTGTTATGATTTATTTTTTTTAATAAATTATTAATTCCTCCAAATATAATTTCTTTACTTAAACATTCTTCACATAAATTATTTATAGAAATATTTATATAAATTTGTTTAATAACATCCACATCAATTGGAAATTTAAAAATCTTCTCATTTAAAAAAGTAAATAATTCGTTTATGTTATTAATTTGTTTTATTTGTCCTTTTCCACATTTATTACATTTATTTGAAATTTTAATATCTTTTTCTAAACCTGATGTTATATTTTCATTATTTTTGTTATCAATATTATAATCATTATTTATACTTTTTTCTTCTCTTTCTCTTTTGTTGTTCGATAATTTTTTTGAATTGCCCTTTTCGATTTTCTTATTGTTTATTTTTTTGGCTTTTTTATTATTTTTAAGTTTATCTTGAATTATATTTTTATTTTCCATTTTATTTTTTATAATAATATTTAAATATTTTATAATTTTTTGACTACACTTATGTTATTTTAAAATAAATAAAATAAACTTTTCTGAAATATAAAATATATTTATTAGAAATTTAATTTTGGAACTAATTCTTCAAAATAAAAGAAAAAGAAAAATATCATTAATAACTAAATCATCAAAATTATAATGTAATAAATGGTTTCTTGCACATAAAGAATAAACACATAAAAAGTTAGAGTTTCAAAAATAAACTTCAGTAAAATGAATATTATCTATAAATATTTCTCATTCTATCATTTTTTCAATTACTTCATCTTTCTATTAATATTTCATTAATCCTATAAAATATTCTATTATTATATCATTTGAATTTATTGATTTTACATTTGATTAATTATTTTTACACATTCTTCTCAAAATAATGATTTTTTTGATTATATTTTGTAATGAAAAATTATGAAAACTTAATTTTTATTTTATTTTCTTTTATTTTTTTCTTTTTAATTTGAAAATTTTAATGTTATTATTTCAAGAAAAAATAAATTAATTATTTTTATTTTTAATATAAAATGGATAAAGACAAAATTGAATCTTATAAAAATTTATCAAGCACAGAAAGTCCTAAAAATAAAAGGAAAAAATCAAAAGAAAATATAGAATTTTTTCCAAATAAAAAGGAATCAGAGTTAATATCATTAAAAGAATCAAAAAAAAAATTAAAAAAAGAGCAAAAACAAAATTTACTTCAAATAAACTCTCCAAACGGAGAATTGGAAGATTTACCAATAGAAAAAGATACAGGAATAAATATACCATCAAATAATAATAATAATATAAATCCATGTCATTTAGGAAATTTAAAAAGTTTTTGTATAAATAAAAAAAAAGGAATTCCATTAATTGCAATTGGTCCTCAATGTAAAAAAATAATATTAATTAAATATATATAATATTAATAGGGGGTTTTTATATTTGTTTATCATCTTTTATAAATATACTTTGTGGAATATATTTTTATGGTCTTTGGAATTTAATGAATATAATAATAAGAAATATAGGAGTTTTAATATTTATTATTCAAATCATTTCTTATAATATTGTTTTTTTAATTAATCCTGGTTTACCAGAAAAAGATTTATGGATTGAAAATTATAATTCAAATGATTTAGGAAATTATAGAATTTGTAGTATTTGTAAAGTTGTTATGAGAGATGAAGATGAAATTGAACATTGTGATGATTGTAATGTTTGTATTATTGGTATTTTTATATTTTTTTAATATATTTATTTTTATTTTAGGTTATGATCATCATTGTCCTTGGACTTCCAAATGTGTTGGGAAAAATAATAAAATTTTTTTTTATATTTTTATCATTTCAACTTTTACTCTTTTAATTTATTTAGTTTTTGGACTTTTTTTCTTGGAAATCGAAAATTAAATAATTAGTTTTTTTCTTAATTCATTTTTTTTTTGTTTTTTATTTAATATTATATTGGGTTAAAAAATAATAAAATATTTTTAATAAAATTCTTTTTTGTTTTTTACTATTTTTTTATTTTGCAGGTGTTTTTGCTACTTCCATATATGCTTTTGATTTTTCAGTAAGTGTTTTTTCTAAATATTCTTTTTTTTCATTTTGTGTTTTTAATTCTTCAATCATTTGTTTTTTAGTTTCATCCATTTTTTTTAAAAGAGTTTCTTTATCACTTAAAACAAATATTCTACCACATCTATCATATATTCTGCAATTTGCATCTAAACTATTTATTTCTTTCTGAACTATTTCTTGTCTTTTTAAATTTATATTTAAAGTATTACAATTTTTGGAAACTAATTGAAGAGAATAATCTATATTCATTAATTCTTTTCTTAAATCATATAATTCAAAAGCTTTACCTTTTACTTCACTTTTATTATCTGACATTTTTTAAATGTATGAAAAAAGTTAAAATGTTTCTTTTAATTAAATTATTTTTTGAATTTTTTTAAATAAATAAATTTTTTTTTTATTTTTCCGAAATTAAATTTAATTAAGCTGAATTAAAAAAAATAAATTATTTTAAAAATTTAAATTATATTAAATATGAAGAAATTTATAGAAAACTACTATTATTTATAAATTTAATTTTAATCTTTATTTTGATTTTCTTTAAGTTTATTATATATATAAAGGAAATTTTTTTTTCCTTCGTTTTTACTATTATTTTCTTTATCATTTAAATTAAAACTATTATTAACATTAAATTTACATTTTCCTCCATCTAATGAAAACTTCGAATTTTGTTTAGAATTAATTTGTAAATTTTCATTTAAATTAACCATATCATTATTAAATAATTCTAAATCATTATTTAAACTATTAAAAGAATTAATACTTTGGAAAAAATTATCATTTGACTTATTCAATAAATTTCTTAAACCATCATTTTCTAAATCAAAATTTTGAAAAGAATTTTTTCTCAAATTATCATAATTATAATCAAATTTAATATTATTTTGATTTTGTTGAATATTATTAAAAGATGATTGACTAGGATTATTATTTGGCATTAAAACAGAATTTTTTGCATTTTCTATTGAATTTTTTGAATTAACAATTAAATTTTGGAAATATGGGTTAATTTTATTTGAGTTAAATAAATTCTGATGAATGTTTACATTTTGATCATTTGTATTTGTTGTAACTGAAAAAGATAATTTATCATATTTTTTTTTAATTTTATTTAGATTATTTTTGTCCTTTTGAGTTTGTTTTATTACTTTTTTTTCTTTGTTTTCTTTCTTATTTATTTTAAAAGATATCGGTATCTTTTGGGCATTATTTATTTCATTTTTTGAATTATTTATTTTTTTATTTAAGGAATAATCAATTAAATTAATTTTCATATTTTCATTTTTTTTTTCTTCAAATTTTTGAACACCTTCATTTTTATCATTTAATAAAAAATCATCTTCTTCTTCTAAAATTTTACCTTCATTATTATAAGGAAGACTCATTTTTAAAATTTTATCAACAATATTATTGTAATCAATATAGTTATTTTTGCAATAACTACTAAATGGTTTTTTTAAAGTTTTAAACTTTAGATTAATAAGTTTTAAAGAAATTATATTAATTTTCTCTTCAATATTCCTTTTCCAATTAATATAAATATCTTTAAGATTAATTTCCTGCTTTTCAAATTTTATTTTTTCTAAAATTATTGAAAAATCATCTGAAGTTAATTCTTTAACTTGTAAACCAATAAGAAATAAAATAATATCAATTGAGTATTTATTATCATTTACTAAGTTTAAATTATCTAAAATAATAGAAAAAAGAGTTAATTCAAATTCATTAAGCATTATTTTTTTCACTACATTCATTAAAATTTTATGAAGTTCATTTGTACTTTGAATATCACTAGATAAAGTTTTTGATTCAGAAATTATTCTATTTATAAAAAGAATACAATTTGGATTAAATTGTGTTAAAAGATATTCTTGATATAATTTTTCATATGAATCTTCTTCTGATTTTTTTACATTTTTTTTATTACTAAATGAAATTATATTCATTTCTTTTTTTATTTTTTCAGTAAACATTCTCATATCTAGTTCGTAATATACTTTCTTTTTTTCTTTTTTCTTTCTTTGTCTTGTTCTTCTTTGGATTTTTTGAGGATTTTTGGGAGTCGTTTTTCCCATTAAAATTTAAAATTTATCACTTCTTTTAAATAGCAAAAGAAAAAAATTAATTTTTAAGGTACTTTATAGATTGGTTAGAAAATTATCATTGTTATATTAAAAAGTTAAAATTTCTTTAAGAATAAATAAAAAGTTTATTTGTGATTTTAGAAAAAATATAATGAATAAATTAATATCTTTGACTTGGATTTTAAATAATTTTTTTATAATATAAGTGTTTCAATAATTTTTATTTTAGTTTTTCGTATTTTCTAAATGTAATAAATTGCAATTTTTTTAATTCAATAAATTTATTATTGTTATTTATTTTATATATATTATTAATATTTTCAGTATATAAAAATTCCAATTGAATTTAATAAAATATTAATTTAATTATTAATATTCAATTTATGATTAATTAAAAAATAAATGAATTAAATTAAAGTATTTTATTGAGTTTCTTTTGAAATAAAAAAATAAAATATTTTATATAAAGATATAATTATCATGATAATAAATATTTTAATTCAAGAGATTATTTTTACACTTGAAATAAAATTCTTTCATCTTAAATGAAAGAAAAATTTATATTATTTTTTTAGTATCCTTTGATATTTATTCTATTAAATTTTAATTATATTATAAGGAAAATAAAAAATAAAATATAAAAATTAATTTTACATATATTATTGCTCTATAATAAAAATTATATGTCTTAAATTAATCTAATCATTCTAAAATTGGGAAAAATAAGATAAAAAATTTTTTTAAATTATTTAAATAGAAGAAAAAATGATTCAAAATATAAATAAGAATAATAAGGATAAAATAAAACTCGAAAACGTCAAAAATAATAATTTCTTCGATGTAAAAAATATAAATTTCAAAGAAGTTATATATACCCAAATTGATAATGAATATTTCATTATATTAATAAATAATATATATAATAATGAAATTGTAAAGGTTATAGAAAAAACTTATATAGATATAATAATTTCTATTAAGAAGTTTTTTTATATTGTATTCAATTTGAAAGACTCAAAGAATAACAAAAGATTATTATATCAATTGGAAAAAAACAATTTAACATTAAATTTTAATTATCTATTAAAACTTCTTGAGAATAATATTAATGTAGTTAATCTTATGATAGAAATAATGATTTTAGAAAATAAAAATGGGAAATATTTAAGAAATATTCAATTATTAATAAAAATAAAAAATGAAGCAAATATTTATTATGAAAGATTAATAACATTAATTAATCTTTTCTTTAACTATGTAAATTTATGTGAACGAAATTTGTTAAATCATTGATGTATTGTATTAATAATAATAGTAAATATAAATTATTTTAAAAACTTATTTGTAAAAATATAAATATTTAAATTTAAAATTAAGAATTTGTTTATACAAAAAATAAGTGTTTTATTTTCCTAATTTATTAATATCATTTATAATTGCATGAATTGTTTTTAGAGATTTTTTGGCATGTTTTTCATCTTTTTTAATTTCTTTCTTTAATTTTTCTTTTTGTTTACTCCAAAATTTTTCTAAATTTTCAAAAGGATTTTGTTCTTTATTCTTAATATTTTTCCTTTTTTTCTTAATATACTTTTTCCCCATTATTGTGATTTTCTAATTAAAAAAGAATTTAAAATTAAATAATTAATATAAATTTTTCATTCAACCAAAAAAATATTTAACATTAATAAATAATTAAAAAATAAAAAATTTTCATTTCCCTTGAAATCTATGATGTCTTTTATTACATAAAGAAGTAGGTTTTCCTTGAGATAATAATTTAGCACAATAATTACATTGTCTATTAATAAATAATTTATAACTTTTTTTTATAATTTTATCAACATATTCTCCGAAACTATCATGTGACTTTAATAAACTATTTTCACTTAAATTATCTTCTTCTTTTAATTTATTTAATTCTAATCTTTTAAATATTTCATCTTCTAATAATTTATATTCAAAATATTTATCTGCTTTCATTTGAGCATCAAGTATATCTGTTGATTTTGATAAATTTATTTTTTTTTCTTTTTTTAATTTTTTTATCTTTTTCTTAAGGAATAATTTATTTTCTGGAATATTATTATTACTATTAATTAAAAAGTCTCTTTCTTTTTTTAATAATTCAATTTGATTTTTTAAATTAAAATATTCTTCTCTTGTATTTCTCATTTTATTTGGATTAACTGAATGAGATTTTTTATTTGTTTTAATTTCTTTTTTTATTTCAGGTTCATAATACATTTTATCATAATAATTGTTATTTTTAACATCTTCATCATCAGATTTATAAGTATTAATATTATTGTAAATATCATCATTATTATCTTTATAATACTCATTAATATTTTGATTATTTATTTTATCATAAAAATTATAATTTTCAATTGAATTTTCGTTTAAAGATTCATTTGGTTTCGAAGAAGAAGAATAAAAATTATTTAATTCTTGAGTATTATAATTTGTTCTTGTTCCTGTGTTATATTGAGAATTTGAAGATGGAATAAATAAATTTTGTTTACTTTGATTCTCTGTATGTTGTCTACTTTTTTTTAATAAATCTTTTACTTGAAGATGAATTTCATCTTCTTTTTGGAATATTGTTTTTATTTTTTTTTTGAAATTATTATTACATTTTTCTTGAATACTTGAATTTGAAGATTTTGTTTTATTTAATAAAAATATATTTTTCTCATTTTTTGAATTTTTTCTTGAAGTAATTGATTTTTTACATTTTTTATCTAAAATTTCTTTGAAATTTTCTTTTTCTTCATTTCTTTTATTTTTATAGCATTTTTCTATATTTTTTATTAATGGTAAAGGAGATAAATTTTTCTCTAATTCAGGATTTAATGACTTAAAATTAATATTAATATCTCTTATTATTTTATTATTTAATATATCTTTTTCATTGTTTTTTTCAAAATCTTCATAATTAATTTTTTTTATATTATTTCTTTTATTATTATTTTTATTATTTAAAATTATTAAATTATTGTTATTATTTTTTTTATCTTTAGAATCAGAAATGAAATTAATATTATTTGTGTTTATAATATAATCATTCTTATTTTGATTTATTTCTTTTTTATTTTGAATTTCAATTTCTTTCTTTTCAATCAATAAATTATCTTTTTCTTTTATTTCAGGAAAATATAATAAATTAATAACATTTTCTATTCTTTTTCCATGTCCTTTTATAGAAAAACCTTCATTAATATTAATAATATTTTCTGGTTTTTTAAAGACAGAAGAAATTGAAAAAGAATCAATTTCAAAATCATTTAAATTATTTTTACTATTATAAGGTTGAAAAGAAATATATTCTTCTTTTACATTTTTTTCAATATTTTTAGGAGATAAATCAAATTTATCATTTAATGATATTTTAAAATCATTTTGCTTTTTTTTATTTCTATTACTTGAAGAAGAACAATTAGTTATATTAATATCACTTTGAAATGATATACAATAATCATTTACAATTTTATTTTCTTTTGAGTTTAAATTAATTGGTTCATTATGTGAAATTTCCATTTGATAAAAATCTTTTCTTTTATTATCTTCATTTTTTTTATTGTTATTTTTATTTAATGATTTTTCTATATTGTTTATATATTGCTTTTTTAAATTAATATTATTTTCTATTTTTAAAGGCATATCATTATTCTTTATTTCAAAATTTTGGTTTTGAATACTTTTTTCTTTCTTTTGATTTTTTGTATTTAAATTATTCAATTCAATATTAAAATTATTTATTGCATAATTTTTTGTATCATTTTTTAAATTTTCAACTTTTAAATTGTTTTTCTTTTCTGATTGAAGTTCAATATCTAAATTATTTATATCTAAAATTATTTCTTCTTTTTTTATTAATTTATTATCTTTATATTTAACATCAATATTATCAAAGTTTGTTTGTTTTTTATTTTCTGGTTTTACTTCAACATTAAAATGTTTAATTTTTAAATTTTTATTTTTATTTTTATTTTTTAAATCATTATAATTTATATTAACTTCATTTTTAATTGTATTAATTTCATAATTTTCATTTTTTTTTTCAATTAATTTATTATCCATATTTTTATTATTATCTTTAATATCAAAATCATTCATATTATTATTTTCTGAATCATTATATTTTTTATTAGTATATTTCTTTATTTCTTTTTCATTAGATTTATCTAAATTATTTTCAATATTTTTAAAACTATCTTCTTGAGAATATTTTTTCAAATTGTTTTGGTTTAATTTTCCTATATTTTTAATTTTAGAATTTAAATATTGTTTCATATCAGCATTAAGAACATTCAAAATAATTTTTTTCAAATTTTTATTTTGATGATAAATACTTTCTTCATCTTTTTCATAACTAATTAAATCTTCTTTAACAGATTCTTCAGTAATTTTATCATTACTTAATTCTTCAATGATTTTTTCATTTTTTTTTTCTTGAGATAAAATATTTAATTCATTTACATGAATAGTTTGTAAATCAATATGATTTGCATTAATATCTGAATAAGTTGTTTCTGTATATGATCTTCCATCTTCATAATCATCTAAATCTGAAAAATTAGAAATTTTTTCCATTTGAACTTTTATTTTTTTGAGAATATCCTTTAAATTATTATTACTTTCTTTTATTTTTTGACTTAATTTCTCTTGATGTGATTTATTTTCTTCATTCATTTTATCAAAAATTTCTCTACATTTCATTTTTTGATTTATGAATTTTTTTATAATTTTATAATAAAATGATATTATTTTTCTTAGGTTATCAAATTAATTTTTTAATTAAATAATAAATGAATTATGATTTATATTAATAATAATGAATTTTATTTCCAAAATTTAATTATATCTCCTACAGTGATAATATAATTATAATTATATTGAATAATTTGTTTAATATAATCATGATGAGCAAATTTTTTTTTTGAAATTTCTATAAAACTATGTTCATCGAATTTATATTGAATTAAATTTGAACTTGAATTAAAAGAATTTAAAACAGATAATAATAATTGATTATTATTAAAAACAGCAATAGCTAAAATTTTTTGTTCAAAATTACATTTTTTAACAAAAATTTGAGTTTCCATATTTAATATATAAATATTAGTATTTCTTACAATACCTAATAATTTATTACTAATGTTAAAAAAATCAAAACGACCATAATCACTGAAATTTTTTTTATTTGACCACTTTTGATTAATTAAATTAAAAAAAGCAAAAGAATAAGGTTTTGATACAATAATAGTAAAAATATTATATTCATGAATAGAAGAGATTTTTTCATCATTATCAAATTCTAAAAAATTAAAACTTGAATTATTTGGTTTTTCAATAATTAAACTTAATTGAAATGAAACAATTCCTTTTATTTTTTGCCATATTTTTATTATATTTTCATTTATAATAATACAATTTTCACTTTTTGGTAAATAATTAATAAATAAATTCCATATTGAATTATTTTCTCTAAAAAATTGTTCATAAATTTCACATGAAGTATTATTATCACATAATTTATATAAGAATGATTTTCCTGTGAAATGTGAAAAAGTTAAAATTATATTGTGATTGATATAAAACCAATTTGTTATATTATTATCTTGGAATTTTAATTTTATTTTGTTTATATTTTTTTTATCATATATTTCAAAAGAATTGTCTTTAAATACACCTATGTCATAATTTTCTAAAATAAAAACTTTTCTAACTGAATCTATTTCTATTGATTTTTCTTCAAGTTTAGATTCTATCATATTCCTTTTTTTAAATTTTTTTGAAATAAATTGTCTTATTTTATCAGGACTAATTTCTGATATTTTTTTTAATACTGTTTTTCCATTCATTTACAAATGTTTTTTAATCATTAATTTAGTGTTCAAAAAATAATAATATTTTATAAAAATAAATAATAAATGAAAAGCATTAAAAAAATTCATAAACAATATTTTATCGAATTAAAATATTAAGGAAAATTTATATATATTTTTATCCAATAAATTAGACTTAGTTTAATTTAAATATTTTTTTAAAAATTCATTTTTTTATATTAGAAATCTATTTGATTATAGTTGAAAAAAGAAACAATCTAATCATTTAATTATAAAAGATACATTTTTAACTCCTCTACATTAAACAAAAAAATAATAATAACAAATAAATATAATAACAGAAAATTCTCAAACCTGAATAAAAAATAAAAAATTAAAAAAAATTAATAAAAAAAATGGAAAACCCAATATCCTTTGAAGAATCCAACCTGGCAAACTTAGGTAGTATATACGAGAAAGCCTTACGTATGCAACGTGCAGAAGCAGAGCCAGAATGGAAAAAAATAAAAAAGGAGCCAGGTCTTTACATATGGAGAATAGAAAAATTTGCATTAATTCCATGGCCTTCTGAATCCTATGGTACATTTTACCAAGGTGATACATACATAATCCTTTCAATTGAAAAAAAGAATGACTCCCTCATCTACACTGCTCATGAATGGGTAGGTCAAGACTCCTCATGTGATGAAAGTGGAACTGCAGCATATAAGATTGTAGAATTGGATGATTATTTCAACAGGGAAATTACTTTAATTTATGAAGAACAAGGTTATGAATCTTTCGTGTTCATGTCATATTTTAAAAATCTAAATATTTTATTAGGAGGGATTGAATCCGGATTTAAAAAAGTTCCTATTGAAAAATATCACCCTAAATTAATTCATGTCTGTGGAGTTGGAAATTGTATTCAATGTACTGAAATTCCCTTTGATAAAAGTTCTTTGAATGATGAAGATGTTTTTATTTTTGATATGGGATTAAGAATTGTTAATTGGAGAGGAAAGAAATCAAATCCTTTTGAAAAATTCCATGCTTCAAGTGTTTGTCAAAAAATTAAAAGTGATAGAAATGGAAAACCTACTATTGAAGAAGTTGAAGAAGGAGAAAAAGAAGATGAAATTGAGAATTTGTTTAAAGATGAAAGAATTGTTAAAAGAAATGTAAAAGGAAATTTAAGAAGTAGAAATCCAAGAATGAAAATGAGTTTGGGACTTCCTAAAGATATGGAAAAAGGATGTGTTAAAAAAATGAAAAAGAAAAAATTGAAGAATTATTCTCAATCATTTCAAATTTATAATAAAGAAATAGAAGAATTAAAGAAAATTATAAATGAAATAAATGAAAATAAAAATAAAGAAATTGAAGAATTAAAGAAGAATATAAAGAATTATAATGAAAATAAAAATAAAAATAGAGGAATTAAAGAAATTATAAAAAGAAACCAAGAAAATATAAAAATTAAAAAGAACAATTCAGAAGAAGAGAAGAAAAAAATGAAATCACAAAAAACAAAGAAGAAAAAAATATTAAAGTTCAAGTCGGGATAGAAAAAAATATACATAATTATATTGTTCATAATTCTCAATTAAACAATAAAGAACAAAAAATTTATACAATTATTTTAATGGGAATCCCAAAATGTGGTAAAACTTCATTTATAAATACATTTGTAAATCATACTGACGGAATAAATTTAAAAAAAAAGAACTAAAGTTATAAAAGCAGAAGAAGGTAAAATTACATTATAGAATTTAAATTAAAAAATAATAATATAGGAATCAGAATTATTAACTCTTGGATTAGAATTAGATAAAAAAGATGAGAAAATTTATGGTGAATAAAGATGTTTTAAAAAAATATTCAAATATTATACAATATGTAGTATTTGTCAAGGATATTTTGCTAGATTAAAAGATGAAAAAAAATTATTATTTTCTCAAATTATTGATTTTTTCAGTGAAAATTTTTATAAAAATTTTCTATTTATAATGGCTTAATCTTATTCTGATTCTATTCCTCATATTGAGAAATTAAAACTTTTTAATAAAAATAATAAATCATTTATCAAAACTTATTTAGCAGAACCTAATTTTCAAAAGAAAAAAATAATTTCACAAATGACAAATTCAATAATTATAAAATGTGTCAAAAGTTTCTAGAAACAGTTACAAAATTACCTGAAAATCAATTTATGACAAACCAAAAATTGACAGTCAGTTCTAAAAATAAGTATTCTTAGATTTCCACATTTTATTTTGAAAAAAAATTCCTTGAAATATATAAATGTAGAGAAATATTGAATCAAATGAATAAAAAGTATCAAAAATATAATAATAATAATTGGGATTATCTATGGCCACAAATAATAATTAATGAAATTAATATTACCGTATGATGGGAAATAAATCGTCCATGAATAAACCAATCTCCCCCTTCCGGTTAAAATTTGGCATTCTTTCGTTGTTGAAATAAACCGGTCCCATCCTTTTTATAAATTTTTAAATAATATTTAAAAGTTGAATAAACCGGTCCCATAATATCAACGGAATTTATATTTTTATTTAGCAATAAAAATCTTACATATTATAAATTATATTTATTTAAAAATTTATTTTAAGAAGCAAAACATAAAAACTAAACCATATTTAAATCTTTTATAAAGATTTTATTTTTAAATTTTAAATTAAATTATTTATTTTTTTAAATTATTTTCAAAATCATAATAAATGGAATAATTATTTATTATTGTCTTTGGGAATTCCTGTTGGGGATTGGGGATTGGGGATTGGGGATTGGGGGATTGGGG